>ONZH01022699.1:0-25757 GCA_900303285.1 Rhinella marina
TTCCAAGGTCACCTGATCAGGCCAGCCAACCCCTGCTATTGACATGTAAGGGCCCCATGTGATGCTGGGTGTACCGCAGAGTCTCCTGGCTTGTGATTGGTTGCGTTTATAGGCGCCAAAAATGCACAATGCGGAAGTTGCCATTTCCTCGAGCATGGCGAGATACTCGTCCGAGCAGCGAGCACTTACGAGTACCGTAATACTCGAACAAGCACCAAGCTCGGACGAGTATGCTCGCTCATCTCTAATGGAGACCCAACTCAAAAATATTTGTGAGAGTTGAAAAAGGTCATCAGAGGTCTTCCTGAAGGATCCACACAACTTTTAGACTTGAGAATCTTAGGAACGGAGTATTCTACATGCTTCTCAAAATACACAAACATACACAAATCATTTCAGATGTGGGAACCCTCAATGAAAAAATCTCAGGTTGGATAAAGTGCATTCTCAAACCATTAGTGAGGAACACAACAAGTTATCTACAGGACACCCCTGACTTATTGAACAAACTGTCAACTATAGGTTCCCTACCTAAAGGCACAATCTTAGCCACCACGGATGTGGAATCCTTGTATTCGAATATCCCACACGATGATGGATTAACTGATTTGCAAGTATACCTGGAGGCTCAAAGTCTGTACTGCAACCCAACCAAATTCATTCTCACCCACAACTATTTCTCTTTTGGCAATGAGATATATTTACAATGTACTGGGACTGCCATGGGCAGTAAAATGGCACTGCAATATGCAAATCTATTCATGGCAAAACTGGAAAATGGCTTCTTGGTATCCTCCCCCAAAAACCCTTGGCCTACTTCTGTTTCATTGATGAAATCCTAATAATCTGGACTGACTCTTAACAGGAACTGATAAAATTTCATAAGCGATTCAACAAATTCTATCCCACAATAAACCTGACCCTTAAATATTCACATACAGAAGTCAGCTTTCTGGACACCACCATTAAACTTCTAGATGGCTCAGTACAGACATCCCTGTATTGAAAACCTATAGATTAGCCTACATACCTCAAATGGGACACCTTCCACCCCAAGTCAGGTCATCATATATAACTCAATCTGCTCCAGCTCATCTAACAGGGATGAGCATTTACAACATCTGAAAAGGACATTTTTACACCAGGACTATCATCCTGCCTCAACTGAAGATCAGATCACAAAAGCCACTTAGATCCCAGAAGTCAACTTCTCCAATACAAGGAAATGAAAGAGAACCAGCATGTACCTCTGCTTGTGACCTACAATCCACAACTAAAGGTACTGAGGAAACTGCCAAAATATTACACTATGTGCTACATAAAGATGACTTGCTAAAAGCAATCTTCCCAGAATCCCCCTTTACTAGCTTACTGACAACTTCCAAATCTGAGGAATATTCTGATCAGAAGTTCATGGACATGTACCACAGAAAAAGGAACCCATCCCTGTAATATAAGAAGCAAAACCTGTTCCCATATAATGACAACAGATAAGATCCGGATCGCCATCACACAGCAGGACAAGATCCCTGGGGCATTCACATGTTCTAAATCCAATGCTGCGTATCTGATTATCGTCACTAAATGTCCTGCTGGGGGTCTCTATGTTGGAGAAACAGAATGGAAACTTAAGGCAAGGATGAGGTCCCACGGCCATGCAATGAAAGAGAAGAAGCTACAATTTCCTGTGGCTAAGCATTTTTGCAGCATGGGACACAATCAAGAACATATGAAAGTTCTCAAATTAAAGGGTAATTTCAAATCTCAAAGAGCCAGAATACAAATTAATTACGTTACTTGACACTTTCAATACCGAACTGAATTTGTCCTCGAGATTTATGATGCACTATAAAATCTAAAGAGTCTTTTTTAGACATAGTGGTCTCTGAGATAACATCTATTTAGAAACCATAAAACTTTCACACCCCTTATCTGTAAGATAATTAAGGATTCTCACGTTCTTTGATATTCTGTTGTTCTGTTGTTTTTCAAATGTCCATTCATTACACCATGTCTCTGTTCTTATTGTATATATATTGCTGTTTCTTCACACATTCTTGTAGTATACCTGATGAAGGGACCGGTGATGTCTCGAAAGCTTGCTATAACATCATTACTAGAGATGAGCGAGCATACTCTACAGCCCTTCTAAGGGCTAGAAGACATTTTGTTTTTGTCTCCTGGCTTGGCTGGCTGGCTGGCAATAGTATTGCAGCTATGGCCATATATAACCCCCTTTTTTTTTTATGTTATATCTCAGTGATACAAATCCATTGCACACAGCAGTGTGGAACAATTCTGTGTGTCACAGTTCAGTACACTCACTATTTTCTGTCCAGGTGACACTTTCTGTACGTCACTGAATACAACAAAGTCTTTTGCTGCCTGTCACGTGTATAGCTTGATCCCAAAAATCTCTGTGCGACATTTGTCTGGGTCGCAGTCTAAATAGCTACCGTCACTAGGGTGTCAGTTAGCTCTACGATAGTTTCTGCATGTCACGTTCCAAAAAAAACAAAAATACAAAACAAAATATACAAAAAAAATTAGTTTTTTGTTGTTTTAGCTCAGTGATACAAATCCATTTCACACAGCTGCGTGTAACCTATCTGTGTGTCACAGTTCAGCACACTCACTCCGATCCGTATATACTGTCCAGGTGACACTTTCTGTACGTCACAGAATACAACCAAGTCATTTGCTACCTGTCACGTATACAGCTTGATCCTAAAAATCTCTGTGCGACATTTGTCTGGGTCGCAGTCTAAATAGCCTCCGTCAGTAGGGTGTCAGTCAGCTCTACGATAGTTTCTGCACGTCACGTTCCAAAAAAAACAAAACTACAAAAAAATATAGAAAACAAAATATATAAAAATAATTAGTTGTATTTGTTGTTTTAGCTGAGTGATACAAATCCATTTCACACAGCTGCGTGTAACCTTTCTGTGTGTCACAGTTCAGCACACTCACTCCAATCCATATATTCTGTCCAGGTGACACTTTCTGTACGTCACAAAATACAACCAAGTCATTTGCTACCTGTCACGTATACAGCTTGATCCTAAAAATCTCTGTGCGACATTTGTCTGGGTCGCAGTCTAAATAGCCACCGTCAGTAGGGTGTCAGTCAGTTCTACCATAGTTTCTGCACGTCACGTTCCAAAAAAAAAAAACTAAAAAAAAAAATATATATATATATATATATAAAAATAATTAGTTGTATTTGTTGTTTTAGCTGAGTGATACAAATACATTTCACACAGCTGCGTGTAACCTTTCTGTGTGTCACAGTTCAGCACACTCACTCCAATCCGTATATTCTGTCCAGGTGACACTTTCTGTACGTCACAGAATACAACCAAGTCATTAGCTACCTGTCACGTATACAGCTTGATCCTAAAAATCTCTGTGCGACATTTGTCTGGGTCGCAGTCTAAATAGCCACCGTCAGTAGGGTGTCAGTCAGTTCTACCATAGTTTCTGCACGTCACGTTCCAAAAAAAACAAAAAAAAAAAAAAAAATATATATATAAAAAAATTAGTTGTATTTGTTGTTTTAGCTGAGTGATACAAATCCATTTCACACAGCTGCGTGTAACCTTTCTGTGTGTCACAGTTCAGCACACTCACTCCAATCCGTATATTCTGTCCAGGTGACACTTTCTGTACGTCACAGAATACAACCAAGTCATTTGCTACCTGTCACGTATACATCTTGATCCTAAAAATCTCTGTGCGACATTTGTCTGGGTCCCAGTCTAAATAGCCACCGTCAGTAGGGTGTCAGTCAGCTCTACGATAGTTTCTGCACGTCACGTTCCAAAAAAAACAAAACTACAAAAAAATATAGAAAACAAAATATATAAAAATAATTAGTTGTATTTGTTGTTTTAGCTGAGTGATACAAATCCATTTCACACAGCTGCGTGTAACCTTTCTGTGTGTCACAGTTCAGCACACTCACTCCAATCCATATATTCTGTCCAGGTGACACTTTCTGTACGTCACAGAATACAACCAAGTCATTTGCTACCTGTCACGTATACAGCTTGATCCTAAAAATCTCTGTGCGACATTTGTCTGGGTCGCAGTCTAAATAGCCACCGTCAGTAGGGTGTCAGTCAGTTCTACGATAGTTTCTGCACATCACGTTCCAAAAAAAACAAAACTAAAAAAAAAATATATATATAATATATAAAAATAATTAGTTGTATTTGTTGTTTTAGCTGAGTGATACAAATACATTTCACACAGCTGCGTGTAACCTTTCTGTGTGTCACAGTTCAGCACACTCACTCCAATCCGTATATTCTGTCCAGGTGACACTTTCTGTACGTCACAGAATACAACCAAGTCATTAGCTACCTGTCACGTATACAGCTTGATCCTAAAAATCTCTGTGCGACATTTGTCTGGGTCGCAGTCTAAATAGCCACCGTCAGTAGGGTGTCAGTCAGTTCTACGATAGTTTCTGCACGTCACGTTCCAAAAAAAACAAAATTAAAAAAAAAATAAAAAAAAATATAAAAATAATTAGTTGTATTTGTTGTTTTAGCTGAGTGATACAAATCCATTTCACACAGCTGCGTGTAACCTTTCTGTGTGTCACAGTTCAGCACACTCACTCCAATCCGTATATTCTGTCCAGGTGACACTTTCTGTACGTCACTTAAATAAACCAGACTGAACAAGTTTGTGGGTTTCAGTACACCAGGCCCGTTTATTTATTTTTTTATATCATACACTTATATACAGAAAATGTTGAACCCCAGACCTAAGGGTCGAGGACGAGGGCGTGGGCGTGGGCATTCAATTATTGCAGGGGGCAGAGGCCGTGGTCCTGGGCAGGGTGAGACACTACCTGCTGATGAGGGAGCTGTGGAACGCCGCAGAGCTACACTCCCTAGCTTCATGTCTCAACTTACAGGGACACGTGGTAGAGGACTGTTGAAACCACAACAGTGTGAACAGCTGATCTCGTGGATTGCGGACAATGCTTCAAGTAATTTGTCCACCAGTCAGTCTTCCACGCAGTCCACCCACGTTACCCAAGGGAGCACTCCTCTGGCTCCTCCACCTCAACCTCCTTCCCCCCAGTCTGCCCCCTCCCAGGAAAATTTGGAATGCGATCCGGCATACTCTCAGGAACTGTTTTCTGGACCCTTCCCAGAGTCACAAACCACTTCTCAGGTTGCTGCTGACCTAGTTCCCGATGCCCAAGTTTTCCAACTGTCGCAGTCTGTGGGTGATGATGATGATCATGATGACAATGTTGAGTTAGTGGAAGAAGTTTGTAAAGAGGTGTCAGGAGACACGGTTGTCAGACAGTGGTGAAGTTGTTGTCAGGGGAGGATTTCCGAGGGGGGAGCAGACTGAGGAATCGGAGGATGACGAGGTGACTGACCCAAGCTGGGTTGATATGCCGAGTGAAGACAGTGCTTCTGAGGCGGAGGCGAGTGCTGCACCAGAACAGGTTGTAAGAGGCAGTGGTGTGGCCAGAGGGAAAAGCAGGGCCAGAGCTGGTGCATCAGCAGCAACTGTTTCACGTAGTGAAGCTCCCGTGGCGAGGCCTAGATGTTCGCAAGTCTGGAGGTTCTTTAAAGAAAGTGAGGATGACCGACGGACTGTGGTGTGCAACCTGTGCCACACCAGGATCAGCAGGGGTGCCACCACTACTAGCCTAACCACCACCAGCATGCGGAGGCATATGAGTGCTAAACACCCCACTCAATGGAACCAAGGCCGTTCACCACCTCCTGCGGGTCACACCACTGCTCCTTCCCCTGTGTCACTCGCTGCCTCTGCTAGTCAACCCCCTGCGTCACTCGCTGCCTCTGCTGGTCAACCCCCTGCCAAGGACCCCGGCACGAGCGCCTCCCACCGGAAAACCACACCTTCGCCTCCACGATCCTCCACAGTGTCCACCAATGTGTCCCAGCGCAGCGTTCAGCTGTCTTTACAGCAGACGCTGGAGCGCAAGAGGAAATACAGTTCCATCCACCCACATGCCCAAGCCCTCAACGTCCACATCTCCAAATTGCTTAGCCTGGAGATACTGCCCTACAGGCTGGAAGAGACCGAGGCCTTTCGCAATCTCATGGCGGTGGCTGCCCCTCGGTATTCGGTCTCCAGCCGCCACTATTTTTCCCGATGTGCCGTCCCAGCCCTACACCAGCACGTGTCACAGAACATCATCTGTGCCCTGACCAACGCTGTTGAGAAGGTCCACCTAACCACGGACACATGGACAAGTGCTGCCGGGCAGGGACACTATATCTCACTGACGGCACATTGGGTTAACTTGGTGGAGGCTGGGACCGAGAATGACCCTGGGGCCGCTCATGTACTGCCCACACCGAGGATTGCGGGGCCTACCTCGGTCACGGTCTCTCAGACGTACTATGCCTCCTCCTTCTCCGACCCCTCCTCCTCCTTTCACCGAATTACCATCCGTGGGCACGGCGCCTTCAGTCGGTAGCTCTAGGCGCAGCAGCAGTGCCGTGGGAAAGCGCCAGCAGGCGGTGCTCAAACTGCTGAGCTTAGGTGACAAAAGGCACACCGCTCAAGAGCTGTTACAGGACATCACGGCGCAGACCGATGTGTGGCTGGCACCGCTGAACCTCAAGCCAGGCATGGTTGTGTGTGACAACGGGCATAACCTGGTGGCGGCTCTGCAACTTGGCAGACTGACACATGAGCCATGCCTGGCACACATGTTCAATCTCATAGTTCAGCGGTTCCTCAAGCCATACCCCAAGCTGTTTGATTTGCTCACCAAGGTGCGCCGCATCTGTGCGCATTTCCGCAAGTCCACCACAGATGCTGCCACTCTCAGGGCAGCGCAGCACCGCCTACAACTGCCCGCTCACCGACTGTTGTGCGACGTGCCCACGAGATGGAATTCGACATTAAACATGTTATCCAGAGTTTACCAGCAGCGCAGAGCGATTGTAGACTGCCAGATGTCAACTTCCACCAGAACTGGTAGTCAGGTCAGTCAGATTCCTCAAGTCTACAATGAGGAGTGGACGTGGATGTCTGATATCTGCCAGGTGTTGAGCAACTTTGAGGAGTCAACACAGATGGTCAGCGGCGATGCCGCCATTATCAGCCTCACCATCCCGCTGCTTTGCCTGTTGAAAAACTCACTGCTCAGCAGCAAGTCGGATGCTTTGCGCTTGTCACAAGAGACGGAGGAGGAAGATACGTCTCTTCATAGCCAGAGCACCCTCCGGTCTGTTTCTCAGCGTGTATCAGAGGAGGGGGATGAGGATGAGGAGGAAGAGGATGAGAATGTCGGCGAGACAGTAGAGGGTACCAGTGCTCAGTCCTTAACTCTTGAGCGTGTATGGGCTGAAGAGGAGGACTTGGAGGAGGAGGAGGAGGAAATGGAGAGTCAGGCCAGTGAGGAGAGGGAATTCTTGCGTGTTGGGACTCTGGCGCACATGGCAGACTTCATGTTAGGCTGCCTATCCCGTGACCCTCGCGTTAGAAGAATTTTTTCAAACACCGATTACTGGGTGTTCACTCTCCTGGACCCACGGTACAAGCAGAACCTTTCCACTCTCATCCCTGCAGAGGAAAGGAGTATGAGAGTGAATAAATATCAACAGGCCCTGATGCACAAGCTGAAACAATTCTTCCCATCTGACGCCGCTAGCGGCAGAGGGCATGGTTCTGTGGGCCAAGTAGCGGGGGAGAGGAGGTGAGCAGGCAGCTTGTCCAGCACTGACAGGGGAACGCTCTCCAAGGCCTTTGCCAGTTTTATGTCACCCCAGCAAGACACTGTCACCTGTCCCCAGTCTAGGCAGAGTAGGGGGGAGCTGTACAGAAAGATGGTGAGGGAGTACCTAGCTGACCATACCAATTTCCGTAGCGATCACTCTGCTCCATACAACTACTGGGTTTCAAAGCTGGACACGTGGCCTGAACTGGCGCTGTACGCCTTGGAGGTGCTGGCCTGCCCTGCCACTAACGTGCTGTCAGAGCGGGTATTCAGTGCAGCTGGTGGCATCATCACCAATAAGCGTACACGCCTGTCAACTGACAGCGCTGACAGGCTGACGCTTATTATAATGAACAAAACCTGGATTTCACCAGAATTCAAATCTCCTTCGGGGGAAAGCAGGTAAAGATTAACATTACTTATGTATCCGATTCCTCTTCTCTACTCCTCCTACTCCTCCTCCTCCTCCATATCGTCTTTGCCTAACGCTGACCAAAAAAACGCCATTTTTCAGAGGTCCAACTGGCACTCTATTACCACAATTTTTCAGGAGGGCCCCCTACAGGCCCTCTCTTCAAACTATTTTTCCGGAGGTCCACCTACAGGCCCTCTCTCCAAACAATTTTTCCGGAGGTCCACCTACAGGCCCTCTCTCCAGTTCCAGTTTCCAGTTTTATTTGCGCAAACTGCGTAAATTTTATTTTTGGGATAAGTGTGAAAAATAATATTACTTGCGTATCTATATTGCCCAACATTGGATTTGGTAGCAACTAGAAGACCAAACACATGCTGCCCACAGGGTTCCGCAAATTCCTGGTCCACAATGTCAAGGAGCTCGAGGTTCTGTTGATGAGCAACAAGTCCTTCTGTAAAGAAATCGCCCACAACGTCTCCATCTAAGAACCTAAAGACCATTGTAGAGAGAGAGCGGCACAGCTCGCCATCAAAGTGACGAACCCCAACGCCAGACTGCGCAGCGAAGATAACGAATAAATATCTCTGTGGTTATTTGTGCTAAATAAAAGTTAAATAAACACAAAAAAAAAAAAATTGATCTGTTCCTGTGCCTGATCCACCCAAGTTGAATCTGTCCCATCATGAGAAAGTCCCCCCAAGGAGTCCCCACTGTAACTTGCTTCCCATACAACTACCTCACCCCCCGACACCTGTGTCTCGCCATTGTCCACCACCTCCTCAGACAACACTGGTAAATCCCCACTGTCAGCACACGGAGACTGCAAAAGGTCTTGCGAATTGGGGCAGAGAATGTTCTGGGCTAGCACATCAGAGAAGGGGTGACTATGGGGTTCCAGGGAGTACATGACCACATGCAATCTCCATCTAAAAAGTCATGCCACACTTGATCTAGCTCATAATTGACAATTGTACCGGTTGATTCTAAATTTTTAAGTTGGGGTCCTGCGTCGTCATTCTAACTCCATCCGGCTGTTGTCACCACCACACACGCTAGCCCAGGGGGCACTCCTCTGGCTCTTCCAGCTCAACCTCCTTCCCCCCAGCCTGCCCCCCCCCCCACCGACAGGCCCCCTCTCCAAACAATTTTTCCGCAGGTCCACCTACAGGCCCTCTCTCCAGTTCCAGTTTCCAGTTTTATTTGCGCAAACTGCGTAAATTTTATTTTTGGGATAGGTGTGAAAAATATTACCTGCATATCTATATTGCCCAACATTGGATTTGATAGCAATTAGAAGACCAAACACATGCTGCCCATAGGGTTCCGCAAATTCCTGGTCCACAATGTCAAGGAGCTCGAGGTTCTGTTGATGAGCAACAAGTCCTTCTGTAAAGAAATCGCCCACAACGTCTCCATCTAAGAACCTAAAGACCATTGTAGAGAGAGAGCGGCACAGCTCGCCATCAAAGTGACGAACCCCAACGCCAGACTGCGCAGCGAAGATAACGAATAAATATCTCTGTGGTTATTTGTGCTAAGTAAAAGTTGAATAAACACACAAAAAAAAAATTGATCTGTTCCTGTGCCTGATCCACCCAAGTTGAATCTGTCCCATCATGAGAAAGTCCCCCCAAGGAGTCCCCACTGTAACTTGCTTCCCATACAACTACCTCACCCCCCGACACCTGTGTCTCGCCATTGTCCACCACCTCCTCAGACAACACTGGTAAATCCCCACTGTCAGCACACGGAGACTGCAAAAGGTCTTGCGAATTGGGGCAGAGAATGTTCTGGGCTAGCACATCAGAGAAGGGGTGACTATGGGGTTCCAGGGAGTACGTGACCACATGCAATCTCCATCTAAAAAGTCATGCCACACTTGATCGAGCTCATAATTGACAATTGTACCGGTTGATGCTAAATTTTTAAGTTGGGGTCCTGCGTCGTCATTCTAACTACATCCGGCTGTTGTCACCACCACACACGCTAGCCCAGGGGGCACTCCTCTGGCTCTTCCAGCGAAACCTCCTTCCCCCCAGCCTGCCACCCCACCTACAGGCCCTCTCTCCAAACAATTTACGTCTTTGTCCTATCTTTCTCTCTCTCCAAACTATTTTTCCGGATAGCTGCCATATACGGTATTAAACTGAGTAGTATACATAGAAGACATACCACACTTGATCAATCTCATAATTTACCACTGTACCGGTTGATGCTAAATTTTTAAGTTGGGGTCCTGCGTCGTCATTCTAACTACATCCGGCTGTTATCACCACCACACACGCTAGCCCAGGGGGCACTCCTCTGGCTCTTCCAGCGAAACCTCCTTCCCCCAGCCTGCCCCCCACCTACAGGCCCTCTCTCCAAACAATTTACCCGGATAGGGGACGTATTAGATATTGTACTGATGTTTTTTTTTGTTCTTCTTTTAATTGCCTCCTGACCTGTGATAGGCAGAGCATGGACACACCCCCTTAGCTGCAGTTGGAAAGACACTCCCCTGGCCAGTGCAAGCTCTTTTTCTGTTTTCCGTGGTCGAAAAATCCATGAAATATAGGGTCCCAAGATAGGGGACGTATACGGTATTAAACTGAGAAGAATCGATACCGTACCGGTTGATGCTACAGTTTTTCCAAATCCATCCGGCTGTTGTCACCACCACACACGCTAGCCCAGGGGGCACTCCTCTGGCTCTTCCAGAGAAACCTCCTTCCCTCCAGCCTGCCCCCCACCTACAGGCCCTCTCTCCAAACAATTTACCCGGATAGGGGACGTATTAGATATTGTACTGATGTTTTTTGTTTTTCTTCTTTTAATTGCCTCCTGACCTGTGATAGGCATAGCATGGACACATCCCCTTAGCTGCAGTAGGAAAGACACTCCCCTGGCCAGAGCAAGCTCTTTTTCCTTTTACGTGGTCGAAAAATCCATGAAATATAGGGTCCCAAGATAGGGGACGTATACGGTATTAAACTGAGAAGAATCGATACCACACATGCCGCAGTAGGAGAATTTGGGGTAATGGTGGGATTAGGCAGCCTCAGAGGCATCCATGCATGCTGCCCCTGCTGTTTCCTGTCCATTTCTGTGGTGTTTCCATCATTTTCTGAGGTTTCCAGGTTTTCACCCAGCCTTCCCTAGGCAGAGCCTTGGTCCCCTGCAAAAATGCTCGAGTCTCCCATTGACTTCAATGGGGTTCGTTATTCGAAACGAGCACCCGAGCATCGGGAAAAGTTCGACTCGAATAACGAGCACCCGAGCATTTTAGTGCTCGCTCATCTCTAATCATTACTATTAGTATTTTTGTTAGCCATTAAAAGGTATGAAACTTGCAATACTGCAATTCTTAATAAGAGCACTAAACTAGTAAAAAAGTATGTTATATATAGAAAGAAAACTACTACAACATACAGTTAAACTCAGTATCATCCAGATGGTTGTGTGGGTGTGTAGTCACTTGAACAGAGTAGTCCACTAAACAACGTAGACTCAAATCCAAATGTGGGGCATAGCAAAGTAAGGCAATGAATGTATACAAGTCTAAGGAACCAAGTTTACAGACATAACTTGAAAAAGAGAAACAAGTTACAGTAGGTGCAACACAAGAACCATCAGAAGGCTACTTAAGTGTTATCATCTGCAATGGAAACATGGTCCGCTTTCTTGGATCTCAGAAATTTGGCTTTGGAGTGAAGCTTCGATGTATGGTAGGTCTGGTAGGTTGCGGTCAGATTGGGTAGGCGTCCAAGATGGTACTTCGATGGACAGCCTTCCCAGCTTGTCCCAGGATGCAATCAGCTCATCGAAACCCTGCTCTGGATATTCCAAACACTTAAGCAAAGTTTGTAGTCTGATAATTTGATCCCCCTTGACAAACAGTGTAAACTAGGTTCCCAACTGCGGTGGAGATTCTGATAGGATCCTCTCTCACAGATTCCAGCACAGCATGCAGCACTAGTTTGCCCTGCAGAATCCCAATGGTGGAAACCCATTATAGTAAAGGGGATCCATTATGTGCCAGCGGTGTCAAATATATGCCAGATCCGGCAATTCTGGTTTTCATCTATGCCAGAACAGAATACCAGAATTCAGCCACAGATTTGAACATAGCATAATCAATGTTTTTTTTTTTTTTTTTTCTTAAAACACTGTTCTTGTGATTGTCATGGGTCTTAAAATGTTCATGGACACTTTACTACTAATGGTTATATCATCTATTGCTATTCATTTGTGCACCTGTCTGATTATTGAGGGTTTACACAGCAATATTGGGCAATTTTTTTTTCACTTTCTTTCCTCTTAAAGGTCACATGCACAGGTTATGTATTACTTGCAGATTTGCTGTGAAGATCATTTAGCGGCAAATTTACAGCATTAAGGCATGCAGGTAGTTTTCTTGTTGCAGTTTTGGAATACCAAGAGTTGATTATAAAAGAAGAGAAAGTATAAAGGGCAGATTTGGCTTCTTCTCTTTTTTAAATTCATTCCTGGTTTTGCGTCCAAAACTAGATCAAGAAACCTGACCATGTTGCCATACCCTAGTACTGTAGAATTAAAGTCAGTGACATTTTAAAAATGTCATGAACACATTATTTATGGCTTGTAGATTTCGTGCAGAAATTCCCAATTGACTGCAAGGAGGAGGATATTTTCTGCACAAAGGGGCATACACATATTTCATAGGGCCCCAAAGCAAAACTTAGGGCCCCATCATCGAAACTCTGAAACCCCTGCCCTACCAATTTTCCCAGTACAAGTACTCCCAGGCAACTCAAAGAGCAATGCCCTGGTTTTCTAATGATGTTATTTTTTTATCGAGCAGATTAAATTTTAAAAATTGTAATAAATTCTGACCACCATATTTCTTAGTGTATGATACACCAGAACACTGGCATAAAAAAAAAAAAAAAAAGATAAATCTCCTGCTTTCCTTCTAATACAAAGCTGGCTGGCTGCCTGAAGTTACCACTAGGGGCAGCTCACTACATAGAAATCAATGCAGTTACAATTGACTGAATTACAATCTGTAATAATCTGTTTGCACTGAACTCCCCCTAGTAGTGACTGCATGCAGTGTTTTCACATAGGGAAGTGAAGAAGGAGTTCAGTTCTACCTCCCCCCTCCTCTGGGTCCTGAAGCAGTTGCATGATCTGCCTCCATTGAAGGCTCACCACTTTCTCCGGGAAATCTGCATGATGTGGATGTGGATTTTGATATAGATTTTACGTGGATTGGCTGAAAAATCCGCCAGTTCTACATAAAAAAATCACTTTTTAAAATAAAAATAAAATGCTATACACAAATCCCTTGGAACTTCCTTGGCTTCCTTGCCTATCCTATACCTGTCTCTGTAAATTCTGGGTTCTTGCATGTCTCATCCTATGTGACCACTACAGGCAGTCAGAGGCTGTGGCGGTCATATGGGACAAGATTAGAGATGAGCGAACGTGCTCGTAATGAGCACTGTAGCGCTCGGCTCCCCTGCGCTCGCATGGGCGCAGGCATGCGGATCCATCCTCCTCACCCGACGGATCCGGATGCCTGCGCCCATGCGAGCGCAGGGGAGCCGATCGCTACAGTGCTCATTACGAGCACGTTCGCTCATCTCTAGACAAGATGTCATCACGGACAAGGAAGCTCAGCTACATAAGCATGAGGGGAGATGAACATCATGTCTTTTTTTGAAATTTTTGAAACACCAGTTTTCTGCAGGTGAAATTGTCATACAATTTTGGACCACAATGTGTACAATTTTGTGCAGATTTTCCGGTGCTGATTTTCCTGCAGACTCTTCTGCTTGTAAAGGTGGCCTAACAGGGTGGACACTAAATAGAGAAACTTAGAAAGCAGTTCTAGCATTTAAAAATCACATAAAACTATGATTTTTTTTTACAATTTTATGCTAAAATATGTATCACGTTACCTTTTCAAGAACACAGCTGAGATTTCCTTATGGTTCTATTGCTAATGTCTTTTTACATTCTGCAGTGATAATAGATCAATTGCCAGGATGTAAGTGAAAAATAAAGACTTAAAAGTGAATATACCATGCTGCGCCGCAGAAAGATCTGGCCCTGCATACAATTAACATTTCGTTGAAATTAATCTGCTGTTATATTTTATGAGGCAGACATTAAGACAAATGTGTTGATCTGTGCAGTAAGACCCTCAGCAAGAGGTGCGACAAGTATTAATTGAAAAATGTGCTGCTCTGATTTGCTGCTCCATGGCTTTTCCTTTGGACACACTGTTCTTGTGAAGCATTTTTTTGTCCTTGAATGCAGTGAGTCACACAAAGCGGAATAAAGCAATGAAATAGGCAAGTCAAAGCTTTCCTCTCTGTGCCTTAATCATAAGTTAGGTTGATTTAAGGGGAAGGGTCTTTTATTTAGCCTTATTTTTCCATACCCGTAATCTTTAGTAGTGTGGAGTGTCACTGCAGTGCGGTGCATTATTGTAATATATAGACTGCTCTTTATAAAGTAGATTAAAATTATTACTAACATAAAAGAACTTTATAATCGGTTATTTAGAAGGACAAAGTTCCTTTAAAGCCTTCATTGCTGGGGACTTGTATCAATAGTGGCTTACGATTGTAATCAAAGTTATTGAACCCCCATTGCAAATTAAGTTAATTGGCCAAATTTACAAGTTTAAGCTGTTTGCAATATAAACCTATCAAACTATTTAAATAGTTCAACACAACTAATACAAAAAGTGGTTTTTAATCACAGCTTTCGTATGTCATGGCATACTTTCCACTAGTCTTTTACAATGGTGTTGGGTTACTTTGTGCCACTCCAGGCACAGATATTTAAGTAGCTTGGCATTAATTGATGGCTTGAGCATCCATTTTCCTGTTGATCACATTCCAGTGGTTTTCAATGGGGTTCAGGTCTGGAGATTCGGCTGGCCATGATAGGATCTTGATCTGGTGGTTCTTCATCGACACCTTTATTGACCTGGATGTGTGACATGCGGAATTGTCCTTGTGAAAAAACAAAAACAACTGTCAAAGTTGGGGAACATTGTCAGAGCAGAAGGAAGCAGGTTTTCTTCCAAGATAACTTAGTATGTGGCTTGATGCATTTGTCCTTCACAAAGACAAATCTGCCCAATTCCAGCTTTCCTGAAACACGCCCTCATCATCAACACTTTTGCACCAAATTTCAAAGTGGATGGGATACACTGTGGTTTGTAAGCCTCTTCAGGTCTCCTTTTAAATATTACATGACCTGGTGCTGGACAAAGCTGAAATTTGGAGTAAGATGACCTTGCTCCAGTACTCTACAGTCCAATCTGTATAGTCTTTTGTAAACATCCGCCTTGATCTTCTTTGCTTCTCATTGATGGAAGGTTTTTTCTAGCTTTGCACAACTTCAGCCCTACCTCTAGAAGCCTGTTTTGAACTGACTTCTCCGTTCATTTCACCACAGCTCCCACTTTCCATTCTTTTTGTATGTCAATTGATGTCATCCTATGGTTGTTAAGTGAGATTTGAATGAGTTGGCAGTCATCAAACTCAGTAGAGAGTCATTTCCGCCTCCTGCCAGTCAGTTTGTCGACCCCAATGTTTGCTGCTTGACTTGTTCTTATGAACAGCTTTTAAGGATAGAAGCAAACTGACTCTCACTGTATCCCTCTGCCAGTAAAGCTAGAATGAAACCCTTCTTCAACTACCTATGCATCCATGAAATCTGTAACATTTGTGGAAAGTGAATTCTGTGTACCAACTGCCAGTCCATTATATGTACAAACTATCCGGATCTGTTTGCATTTGCATTCTTCAGTTAAAGGGGTTCTCCCATGAAAAATATTCTACAGTTTTCAAACCAGCACCTGGATCTGAATACCTTTGTAATTACATGTAATTAAAAATTTTGTATAGCCGGTGAGTTATTCGATAAAATGTATCCATATAGTGCTAATTAATTTCTTATTTCTTTGACCTGCTGAGTGAGAAGGCCGCACATGCTCAGTTTTATCCTTCAACTGCCTCCTGAGCTGTGATAGGTAAAGCTGAGACACACCCCCTGAGCTGCAGCAGAAAAGACACTCCCCTTGAGCTGTCAACTTGATATAAATCTAGCAGAGCAATGAATGGCGAGATCTCTGCATCTATGTGAGGTACAGGGCTGGTTCTAGCTTTGTTAGAAAGGTACTGCCATGTAATATATAATGCCCGTTTTTCATTTTTTACATTATTTATGGGATAACCCCTTTAAGGACTGTTCTGCTGCATAACTGCCTCATTATTGCTTCCTGTACTACTACACTACAAAGGGCTGGCGTCAGAACAACTGGGGCCTTGCACCTCAAAACCTTCACCACCAAAGGCATCTCAAACATCATTAGGCAGAAGGATCTATGGCATAAGACCACTGAGGCCTGTGATTGGCTACAGCAATTACGTGTGGTATATGGGTATGTCATCATTGTAGTCAGAGCAACAAAACCCAGCACTGGAACTCAAGTGGTTCAGGATGGAAAAAATATCTATATTTTTATTATCAAAACACTTGCTGAAAATTGAAGAAAACAATCTCATACAACCTGTTTAAGAGTTGTATGGCATGCTGACATATACAGGCCGGATGGAGACCAAAAGACTCTGTTGGCCTCTGTATGCCTAATGTAACGATATGGTTATGTTTACTGTGTACAATGGGCAGCTTTCTCAGTGCACACAGGTATGATATGAGCCCAGCCTATATAATAAAATATATATTTACATATAAACATATTTACATACAGTACTGACCAAAAGTTTGGACACACCTTCTCATTCAAAGAGTTTTCTGTATTTTCATGACTATGAAAATTGTAGATTCACACTGAAGGCATCAAAACTATGAATTAACATGTGGAATTATATACTTAAAGGGAACCTGTCATCTCCGAAACACCCCCTGAACTAGAGTAAGCGGTATATAGTGAAAGAGACGCTGAATCCGAATATGTAAGTTTTATCTTCATACTCGCTTCCATTCTGATGTTGTTCTCCCACAAACCGACAGTAAAATGCACTCACTGGACTCCAGTGCTCACTCACATAATGGAAAGGACTCAAAGAAGAGTCCTCTCAATGCATTTTACTGCTGGTTTGTGGGAGCATAGCGTCGGAATGGAAGGGAGTATGAAGATAAAACTTACATATTTGGATTCAGCATCTCTTACACTATACACCGCTTACTCTAGTTCAGGGGGTGTTTCGGAGATGACAGGTTCCCTTTAACAAAAAAGTGTGAAACAACTGAAAATATGTCTTATATTCTAGGTTCTTTAAAGTAACCGCCTTTTGCTTTGCTTACTGCTCTGCACACTCTTGGCATTCTCTTGATAAGCTTCAAGAGGTAGTCACCTGAAATGGTTTTCACTTCACAGGTGTGCCCTATCAGGTTTAGAGACTAGGTCAATGCCACACAGAGGTCTAGCAGCAGACACATCTCTACAACAACTGTTAAGAGGAGACTGTGTGCAGCAGGCCTTCGCAGTAAAATAGCTGCTAGGAAACCACTGCTAAGGACAGGCAACAAGCAGAAGAGACTTGTTTGGGCTAAAGAACACAAGGAATGGACATTAGACCAGTGGAAATCTGTGCTTTGATCTTTGGTTCCAACCACCGTGTCTTTGTGCGACGCAGAAAAGGTGAACGGGTGGACTCTACATGCCTGGTTCCCACCGTGAAGCATGGAGGAGGAGGTGTGATGATGTGGGGGTGCTTTGCTGGTGACACTGTTGGGGATTTATTCAAAATTGAAGGCATACTGAACCAGCATGGCTTCCACAGCATCTTGCAGCGGCATGCTTTTCCATCCGGTTTGCGATTAGTTGGACCATCATTTATTTATCAACAGGACAATGACCCCAAACACACCTCCAGGCTGTTTAAGGGCTATTTGACCAAGAAGGAGAGTGATGGGGTGCTATGTCCGATGACCTGGCCTCCACAGTCACCAGACCTGAACCCAATCGAGATGGTTTGGGGTGAGCTGGACCGCAGAGTGAAGGCAAAAGGGCCAACAGGTGCTAAGCATCTCTGGGAACTCCTTCAAGACTGTTGGAATACCATTTCAGGTGACTACCTCTTGAAGCTCATCAAGAGAATGCCAAGAGTGTGTAAAGCAGTAATCAAAGCAAAAGGTGTCTACTTTGAAGAACCTAGAATATAAGACATATTTTCAGTTGTTTCACACTTTTTTGTTAAGTATATAATTCCACATGTGTTAATTCATAGTTTTGATGCCTTCAGTATGAATCTACAATTTTCATAGTCATGAAAATGCAGAAAACTCTTTGAATGAGAAGGTGTGTCCAAACTTTTGGTCTGTACTGTATATATATTTATATTACACATATAAATATACATAACATATTGTATGTATTTCACGTGTAATACACATATTATACACACATATAAATTTACCTGACCAATTACAAACACACACATACAGTCTCATATACACATACACTCACCGGCCACTTTATTAGGTACACCATGCTAGTAACGGGTTGGACCCCCTTTTGCCTTCAGAACTGCCTCAATTCTTCGTGGCATAGATTCAACAAGGTGCTGGAAGCATTCCTCAGAGATTTTGGTCCATATTGACATGATGGCATCACACAGTTGCCGCAGATTTGTCGGCTGCACATCCATGATGCGAATCTCCCGTTCCACCACATCCCAAAGATGCTCTATTGGATTGAGATCTGGTGACTGTGGAGGTCATTTGAGTACAGTGAACTCATTGTCATGTTCAAGAAACCAGTCTGAGATGATTCCAGCTTTATGACATGGCGCATTATCCTGCTGAAAGTAGCCATCAGATGTTGGGTACATTGTGGTCATAAAGGGATGGACATGGTCAGCAACAATACTCAGGTAGGCTGTGGCGTTGCAACGATGCTCAATTGGTACCAAAGGGCCCAAAGAGTGCCAAGAAAATATTCCCCACACCATGACACCACCACCACCAGCTTGAACCATTGATACAAGGCAGGATGGATCCATGCTTTCATGTTGTTGACGCCAAATTCTGACCCTACCATCCGAATGTCGCAGCAGAAATCGAGACTCATCAGACCAGGCAACGTTTTTCCAATCTTCTACTGTCCAATTTCGATGAGCTTGTGCAAATTGTAGCCTCAGTTTCCTGTTCTTAGCTGAAAGGAGTGGCACCCGGTGTGGGCTTCTGCTGCTGTAGCCCATCTGCCTCAAAATTCGACGTACTGTGCGTTCAGAGATGCTCTTCTGCCTACCTTGGTTGTAACGGGTGGCAATTTGAGTCACTGTTGCCTTTCTATCAGCTCGAACCAGTCTGCCCATTCTCCTCTGACCTCTGGCATCAACAAGGCATTTCCGCCCACAGAACTGCCGCTCACTGGATGTTTTTTCTTTTTCGGACCATTCTCTGTAAACCCTAGAGATGGTTGTGCGTGAAAATCCCAGTAGATCAGCAGTTTCTGAAATACTCAGACCAGCCCTTCTGGCACCAACAACCATGCCACGTTCAAAGGCACTCAAATCACCTTTCTTCCCCATACTGATGCTCGGTTTGAACTGCAGGAGATTGTCTTGACCATGTCTACATGCCTAAATGCACTGAGTTGCCGCCATGTGATTGGCTGATTAGAAATTAAGTGTTAACGAGCAGTTGGACAGGTGTACCTAATAAAGTGGCCGGTGAGTGTATATGAACATATAAACAGTCTCATGTATTCACAGAAACATATAAACAGTCTCATATTCACACAGAGGAACATAAATACAGTCTCATATACACACACATGAAACTAAAATGCACCTTCATATACACATATAGGAATATACCTGTATATATAGTCATACTGTATACACATACAGCCACATACATGCAGGCTCATATATATATATGGAGATATATGTACAGTATTATGTACACACATAGGCACATATACAGTGGTGCTTGAATGTTTGTGAACCCTTCAGAATTTTCAATATTTCAACATAAATTTCACCGAAAACTACATCAGATTTTCACATAATTCCTAAAAGTAGATAAAGATAACCAAATCCAACGTGACTTAAAAGTATAAGATTTGGTAATTTATTTATTGAGAAAAGTATGTGGTGTGATTCCCTTGTGCAGTAATAACTGCAACTAAGTGATTCTAGTAATTGTTGATTAGTCCTACACATCGGCTTGGAGGAATTTTAGCCCATTCCTCTGTACAAAACAGCTTTAACTCTATGTTGGTGGGTTCCAGGTGCTATTTCTGAGCTGGGTTGGAACACAAAGGAACAGGAACCTGGGTGTGGACCCTCCAGATGGTATTGTACACCTGGAAGATGCTAGGTGGCCAGAGGCTGATCAGACGGTGGCAAGGCAAGGTCTGGGTACAGAGTCTGAGGTCAGGACAGGCAGCAATATGGCAAAGTCCGTAAACGAGGTCCAAGGTCAGGGCAGGCAGCAAGATGCCAAAATCTGTAAGACAAAATACAAGGTCAGGGGTAGGTGGCAGTAAGACAAGGTCTGTTAAACAAGATACAGGGTCCAGTACACAGTAATGGCAAAAATCACAGTAACACCTTCTCTCCCAGGAACTAGACAAGGCTAGGAAACAAAGTTGCTCAGAGACCTTACTGGAGTAGAAGACACCTATTTATACATATAGGAGACCAACCAAAGGCTGGGGAAGATTGAAAGTACGCATCCTGCTCCATAAAGGAAGGAGAGGCATGAGCACGAGCATGAGCACCTATACAGTATATGAAGCTCTGTGCATGGAGTGCAAGCTCTGGCCAGAGCAGGAAGGGGTTGCCAGCAGCATCCACATCAGAGGAGAAGCAGAAGAGCCGGCACATTATATGCATAGTTCCAGTGTTGTTCCCAGGGGTTTATTGTTACGTCTCTGCTGTTTGCTTGTTGTGACAAAGAGCTGTGATACTTGTACAGCTCCATAAGGTCAATTTGTGTTTATACCTTCAACAGACAGCCATATACTTTGCATAATTGTTAACATAATATTCTCACTCAAGCGGTACATATTCAGACAAGGGGTGATTGATAGGTATAGCAGCTTTGTGCTGCTCTCTTTCTTGTGTTAACCACTTCAACCCTCCAAGGCTTCTGTTGAGTAGCGCCTTGTTCTGAGACTGCAGTAGCAATTAAAATGGCATTTTGTGTTACAGGGGTTATCCCATAAATAATGTAAAAAATGAAAATCAGACATAATATACTCCATGACCATCTCTTTCTAACAAAGCTAGAACCAGTCCTGTACCTCACATGATCCAGAGATCTAACCAGTCATTCCTCTGCTAGATTTATATCAAGCTGACAGCTCAAGGGAGTGTCTTTCCAGTGCAGCTAAGGGGGCGTGTCCATGCTATCCTATCACAGCTCAGGAGGCAGTTGAAAGATTAAACTGAGCATGTGCGGCCTTCTCATTCAGCAGGTCAAAGAAATAAGAAAATAAGTGGTGCTATACAGACACATTTTACTGAATAACTCAGTAGCTATACAAAATTTTTAATTACATGCATTTACAAAAGTATTTAGATCCAGGTGCTGGTTTGAAAACTGTAGAGTATTTTTCGTGGGACAACCCCTTTAAGTTTGGAAAAACCACTTCTTATATTAGTTGTGTTGAACTATTTTTATTTGTGTTTGATTGGTTTATTGCAAACAGCTGAGAGTTTGCAAATATGGCCAATAAACCTAATTTGCGAAGGGATTGGATAATTTTGATTGCAAGTGAAGGATGCATGCATTTCCGAGCGAGTGAAAGTGACAGAATGTCCTATTTGTTGCAAGAGGTTGAATAAATTGTGTGTACATTATATCTAAAAGTACACTTAATTTGCAGCAATTTAACATATTAAAGGGTCTCTTTCAGCATTATCAACCCTATTAAACCAGGCATACTGTCTGTAAAACACTGGGTAACACTGACATGGAAAACAGCAAACTAAGGCCTTATGCACACGACCGTATG
The DNA here is from genome assembly GCA_900303285.1 of Rhinella marina. Lineage (NCBI taxonomy): Eukaryota > Metazoa > Chordata > Amphibia > Anura > Bufonidae > Rhinella > Rhinella marina. Next base: position 22,120 of record ONZH01022699.1, read on the forward strand.
AAAAAACGGATCCGCAGAAAACACGGATGACATCTGTGTGCATTCCGTATTTTGCAGAATGGAACAGCTGGCCCCTAATAGAACAGTACTATCCTTGTCCGTAATGGGGACAATAATAGGACACGTTTTATTTTTTGTGGAACGAAAATACGGACATATGGAAACGGAATACCGTCCGATTTTTTTGCGGACCCATTGAAATGAATACATACGGTACGATCCGCCAAAAAAACGGAATGGACACGGAAAGAAAATACGTTCGTGTGCATGAGCCCTAAGCAGTAGAAACCAAAAAGGCCAGAAGGCCACTAAGATAATGGGTTGCATCAAAAGAGGCATAGATGCACGTGATGAGAACATAGTCCTGTCACTTTACAAATCACTAGTCAGACCACACATGGAGTACTGTGTACAGTTCTGGGCTCCTGTGAACAAGGCAGACATAGCAGAGCTGGAGAGGGTTCAGAGGAGGGCAACTAAAGTAATATTTGGAATGGGTGGATTACAGTACCCAGAAAGATTATCAAAATTAGGGTTATTCACTTTAGAAAAATGACGACTAAGGGTAGATCTAATAACTATGTATAAATATATCAGGGGTCAGTACAGAGATCTCTCCCATGATCTATTTATACCTAAGATTGTGACTGTGCCGAGGCAACATCCTCTTCGTCTGGAGGAAAGAAGGTTTGTACACAAACATAGAAGAGGATTCTTTACTGTAAGAGCAGTAAGACTATGGAACTCTCTGCCTGAGGAGGTGGTGCTGGTGAGTTCACTAGTAGAGATGAGCGAGTAGTGAAATATTCGAAAGTTCGAAATTCGATTCGAATAGACTGCGAAATTCGACTATTCGACCGGATATCGAATCCCATTAAAGTCTATGGGAAAAAAATGCTCGCCACTTGGAAATCTCAATTCGACCACTTGGAGGTCACCAAGTCCACCCTGGAACCTCAGAAAAGGATGCCAACACTGCTGGAATGCAACTGGGACAGCAGGGGAAGCATGTCTGGGTGCATATAACGCGCCCAAGTCGCACTATTACGCCACTATCACAGCCTCTCAACAATACACTCCAAACACAATATAACCTCTCTGTAAAGTGAGACCATACAAGGAAACCTTCTTTCCTCAACATTGCCATGGACCCCAAGCCAAACTAGACAAAAAAGAAGATAAAATTCTGCACCCCTTAAAATCACGTTGCCTATGACAACCACAGATGGCATAGGCAAGGGGGAAAGCAAATAGACCCCACCCCTAATTGTCATTGTGTGTGTGTGTGAGATGTGGTCAGACATGTCTTCTTTAAAATGTAAAAACAACTCAAACACATGCAGAAGCCTTAAAATGCCCAAATTGTTGGCGCTTGAGATGTCAGTCACCCGACCTGGCCCAGTGTCATGTCTAGCAGGTAAAGCAGTGGGGATGTTGAGGGATGCGTAGGACCGCAAAAGGCAGGAAGAGGCCGTGGGCTGGCCAGAGGCTCATGGAAAATTTTGTGGCGGCCCAAGAGGTGACACCTCTTAAAAATTATGTGGAGGCCCAAGAGGTGAGACCTCTTAAAAATTATGTGGAGGCCCAAGAGTTGACACCTCTTAAAAATTATGTGGAGGCCCAAGAGGTGAGACCTCTTAAACATTTTGCGCAGGCCCAAGAGGTGAGACCTCTTAAAAATTATGTGGAGGCCCAAGAGGTGAGACCTCTTAAAAATTATGTGGAGGCCCAAGAGGTGAGACCTCTTAAACATTTTGTGGAGGCCCAAGAGGTGAGACCTCTTAAAAATTATGTGGAGGCCCAAGAGGTGAGACCTGTTAAAGATTTTGTGGAGGCCCAAGAGGTGAGACGTATTAAAAATTATGTGGAGGCCCAAGAGGGGAGACCCGTTAAAAATTATGTGGAGGCCCAAGAGGTGACACCTCTTAAAAATTATGTGGAGGCCCAAGAGGTGAGACCTCTTAAAAATTATGTGGAGGCCCAAGAGGTGAGACCTCTTAAACATTTTGTGGAGGCCCAAGAGGTGAGACCTCTTAAACATTTTGTGGAGGCCCAAGAGGTGAGACCTCTTAAAAATTATGTGGAGGCCCAAGAGGTGAGACCTGTTAAAGATTTTGTGGAGGCCCAAGAGGTGAGACGTATTAAAAATTATGTGGAGGCCCAAGAGGGGAGACCTGTTAAAGATTTTGTGGAGGCCCAAGAGGTGAGACGTATTAAAAATTATGTGGAGGCCCAAGAGGGGAGACCCGTTAAAAATTATGTGGAGGCCCAAGAGGTGAGACCTGTTAAACATTTTGTGGAGGCCCAAGAGGTAAGACGTATTAAAAATTATGTGGAGGCCCAAGAGGTGAGACCTGTTAAACATTTTGTGGAGGCCCAAGAGGTGAGACGTATTAAAAATTATGTGGAGGCCCAAGAGGGGAGACCTCTTAAAAATTATGTGGAGGCCCAAGAGGTGAGACGTATTAAAAATTATGTGGAGGCCCAAGAGGTGAGACCTCTTAAACATTTTGTGGAGGCCCAAGAGGTGAGCCATAAATATAAAAATTTTTCTGATTTACGGACCAATTCTACGGCGGTTAAGGAGGAGGAGGAGGAGGTGGAGGAGGAAATGGCACTTCATACACATGGCACTTCACTTTTGGCTGCTTTCCACGGTTGGAGAAGCAAAGTCCGGGTCAATCCACTTGCTGTTCATTTTGATTAGCGTCAGCCTGTCGGCACTGTCGGTTGACAGGCGCTGTCGGTTGACTATGGAACTCTCTGCCTGAGGAGGTGGTGCTGGTGAGTTCACTAGTAGAGATGAGCGAGTAGTGAAATATTCGAAAGTTCGAAATTCGATTCGAATAGACTGCGAAATTCGACTATTCGACCGGATATCGAATCCCATTAAAGTCTATGGGAAAAAAATGCTCGCCACTTGGAAATCTCAATTCGACCACTTGGAGGTCACCAAGTCCACCCTGGAACCTCAGAAAAGGATGCCAACACTGCTGGAATGCAACTGGGACAGCAGGGGAAGCATGTCTGGGTGCATATAACGCGCCCAAGTCGCACTATTACGCCACTATCACAGCCTCTCAACAATACACTCCAAACACAATATAACCTCTCTGTAAAGTGAGACCATACAAGGAAACCTTCTTTCCTCAACATTGCCATGGACCCCAAGCCAAACTAGACAAAAAAGAAGATAAAATTCTGCACCCCTTAAAATCACGTTGCCTATGACAACCACAGATGGCATAGGCAAGGGGGAAAGCAAATAGACCCCACCCCTAATTGTCATTGTGTGTGTGTGTGAGATGTGGTCAGACATGTCTTCTTTAAAATGTAAAAACAACTCAAACACATGCAGAAGCCTTAAAATGCCCAATTGTTTGCGCTTGAGATTCAGTCACCCGACCTGGCCCAGTGTCATGTCTAGCAGGTAAAGCAGTGGGGATGTTGAGGGATGCGTAGGACCGCAAAAGGCAGGAAGAGGCCGTGGCTGGCCAAGAGGCTCATGGAAAATTTTGTGCGGCCCAAGAGGTGACACCTCTTAAAAAATTATGTGGAGGCCCAAGAGGTGAGACCTCTTAAAAATTATGTGGAGGCCCAAGAGTTGACACCTCTTAAAAATTATGTGGAGGCCCAAG
>ONZH01022700.1:0-11268 GCA_900303285.1 Rhinella marina
TAGTTGCTCATGTGTGCCAGGCTGCCCAGGGGCAACAACAAGATGTTCTCGGTGGGAGGTTTATCATCTGTGTCCTCTGTATCCCCCAGTCACACTCCACTGATGACTGTGAGCTGATTTGGTTTTCACCCTGCTGTGAATGCGGATCCTCCTCCTCATCATCATCATCATCCTCCAAAACTGTGTCCTGGCTGGACATTTGTACCTGGCCGATGTTGGTGCAGAAACTCACCCTCTGAGCCACCTGTGGACAACTGACCTAATAAGTGTGGGAATGACCCCTGTTCCTCTTTCTCCTGTGTCACATCCTCATCCATCATCGCCCGAAGCTTTTTTTCAAGGTGACATAGATGTGGGATAGTAACGCTGAGGATGACGTCATCACCCCTGGCCATGTTGGTGGATTACTTGAAGCAGTGCAACATGGCACACACGTCCCGCATGGAGGAACACTCGCTGGTGGTGAAGAGGTGCTTTTCCGCAGAGCGATTAACCCGTGCATGCTCCAGCTGAAACTCCACTATTGCTTGCTGCTGCTCGCACAACCTTTCCAGCATGTGCAAGGTGGAGTTCCACCTTGTGGGTATGTCGCATATGAGGCGGTGAATGGGAAGGCAGAAAGCGAGCAGTAGCTGGGTGGGAATGCCAAAAGCATGCACAGACGGCCCACACTTTCTGAAGCAGCTCTGACATATCAGAATAAGATTTCACCTGTTGTCACAAACCACTAGGCCAGACTTGAAGCTCAGTGGTACCAACCACTCATCGGTCTGTTCTTCCATGCCTGCCCACAGCTCCTGCGCAGTGTGGGTTTTTCCCCCCAAACATATGAGTTTCAGAACAGCCTGCTGTCATTTCCCCCTGGTTGTGCTGAAGTTGATGGTGCAGTGGTTGTGCTGACGTGATGAGGAGAAACAGGAGGTGGAAGTGGAGTTGGAGGCAACAGGAGGCACTGAGAAACATCCAGCAATCCTCGGTGGTGGTAAGAAGTGCGCCAAATCTCTTTCCAACTCAGGCCCAGCTTCATTTACCCAGTGGGCAGTTAGAGAGATATAACGCCCCTGCTCATGCCTACTAGTCCACTTTTCAATGGTTTTGTGGACCTTGCCACTGATGGCGTTGCACAGTGCACACTTGATTTTTATTTTTTCGCCACTTGTTTGTGTAGGACAGGGACTACCCACCTGGAAAAGTGGTGGCGGTAGGGAACCATGTACCATGGGACAGTCGCTATCATTAAAGGGGTTGTCCGGGTTCAGAGAAGAACCCGGACATACCTGCAATTTCACCCAGGCAGCCTGCCTGAAGAGGACATCGGAGCATCTCATGCTCCGATGCCCCCCCCTTGCCCTGCGCTAGATCGCGCAGGGCAAGGTCTCTTGTTTTGAAAATACTCGCTGCCGGGCGGGTACTTCCGCCCGGCAGTGAGTTCGGTGACGTCACCGGCCTTAATGGGCCGGCTTTAGCGCTGCCCTAGCCGTTTTACTGGCTAGGGCAGCGCTGAAGCCTGTCCATCAGCGCCGATGACGTCACCGACTCACTGCCGGGCGGAAGCCTCTGCCCGGCAGGGACCGGTACGTCACCGGAACCCGGCGAAATTCCTTTGCCCTGCGCTAATTAGCGCAGGGCAAAGGAGGGCATCGGAGCATAGGATGCTCCGATGCCCTCTTCAGGCGGGCTGCCTGGGTGAAATTGCAGGTATGTCCGGGTTCTTCTCTGAACCCGGACAACCCCTTTAAGCTTTTTTTTTTTTTTTTTAGTAAATCTCTTTTTATTGAACATTTTTTAAAATAATATAACAATAGTATTCATCTGTTTGTGCATCAGACATAGTACGGTAATGGAAAACTTTTTGTACAAGTTCAAAATGATACACGTAGTATTCTGGTGTATATAGAAGTGAGGAAAAAGGGAGGATAGGGAGGCTGGGATAGTGGGGAGGAGGGGGGAGTGTTTTAAAGTGGGCAGGCTGTGTGAAAGCCGCCCAGAGGGTTAGAAAAGTAAGGGACATCGGAATAATCACAATAATAAACCAGTTTCAGTTTCATGGATGATCTCATGCAGTGCACTCCAAAAACGATTAAGCAATTGAAAATAGACTTAGTCAGCAGGGGATAGTCCAAAGAAAAGAAAAATCTATAGACAAGTATATCCAAGGCTAATTCACACTCCATGTTTAGCTAAACCCCTATGCCAGTCATACAATGAGTTCAAACTCAAGTAAGTACTAAAAAACTCTTAAGCATTCTGCTATAAGTGCGGATGTCTGAACTTTCTCCAGAGTAACCATTGCTGGAGAAATTTATAATGAGACCTAGTCGCCCAACTCGCTAGTTCTTCCATCAGATAGATCTGGTCAACCTTGTTATACCATAGGTCTAGCGTGGGAACTTCCGACCTTAGCCAGAAAAGAGGGATCAATAATCTAGCAGCCTGTACCAATAAGGTGGCCAAGTCAGAAGCAGCCGGTTGCCAGTTACCTGAAGGAAGCCATAGTAGCACCGCCTTGGGTGTTAGCTTGATAGAGCTATGACAAATCCGGTTAATCTGATTTTCAATAGCATCCCAGTAAGAACGAATGAGAGGGCAAAACCATAAAAGATGTCCTAGAGTACCCACATCCTTCTGGCATCTCCAACATGTATCTGAAGTCGTTAGGCCCATGCTAAACAGTTTGTGCGGGTCATTATACCAGCGGATCATAGTTTTATAAGAATGTTCCTGTATTTTAATGCATCTAGAGAAGCCATGCGAAGTTTTATGTATTTGAGATATTTCTATAGCAGAGAAAGTGGTTTGCAGGTCCTGTTCCCACATTTTGATGTACGCGGGGGTCACCTCATCAGTCTCGGAATTTAACATCTTATAAATAAGAGAGATAGAGTGCCTGGGCAAAACTGGAGATTTACCTAGTTTTTCAAACCAAGTTGGCTCTGAGATTTTGCTGTACATCGCCACGAATTTCTCAAGGGAGAGCTGGAGTTCTGTCCTAGCTAAGAAATTACTATCACTGGTAAGGGCGTTACAAAAGGAGGTGATATCTCTTTTACAGCGTATCTTAGGTAGAAGAGAAGAGAGATTATCGTTCTTGAGCAAGGACCAACACGAGGAGGCAGTGATCGTGTCTGGTCTGAGCAGATAAGGTATTAGAGTGGCCAGTAGACTCCCAGGAGGGGTAGAGAATAGCTTATAAATTGGGTGGAGGGAGCGAATCGTCTTGCATATCCCTTTAGTCAGTCCTTCAGAAGGAGCATTTGGAGTAGGAATATTCCATAGTCCGGATAGTTGTCCTTCTGAAAGAAGGGCCAACTCAATGTCAGAGTTAATATTTCTGAAGTGGGGTATGCACAATTGGAGCCATCTCTTCAATTGGATGGCCTTGTAATAGAGACCGATGTCAGGTAGGCCAAAACCACCCTGCGTTCGGGCCTTAGCTAGTCTTTCATACGCCACTCTAGGTTTTTTACCGTTCCAAAGGAATTTCCTAAATATAAATCTGACACGTGCAAAAAAGGAGTTTGGGAGGTGAATGGGTATCATCTGTATCATATAAAGTAGTTTCGGGACTATGTAAGTCTGTAGGAGATTCTTCCTACCGATCCAAGAAACCCATGGCAATTGTAGGGACTGTAATTGTTGACTAACATTCTTCAGTAGCAAGCTATGGTTCTCTGAATATAATTTAGTAGGGTCCTTGGTTAGTTTAATGCCCAAATATGGTAGTGAGTCTGAGTTCCATTTAAAAGGGGAAGAAAATTTCAATTGTTGAGTAATAGTGGCCGAGAGGGAAACTCCCATAGCTATCGACTTGGCATAATTTATTTTAAATTTAGACAGTGTACCAAATTTCTCAAAAATAGAAAATATGCGTGGGAAGGCTATTACTGGGTTGGTAATCAGTAAGAGGAGATCATCTGCAAATGCAGCACATTTGTGTTCTGTCGATCTAACCATGAGACCTCTAATTAGTGGGTCCTCCCTGAAGGCCTGTAACAGAGTCTCCATGACCAAAATAAATAAAGTGGGGGATAATGGACACCCCTGTCTCGTACCATTGGAGATCTTAAAAGTTTTAGATAAGATCCCATTGACACGAACTCGGGCACTAGGCTGATGATAGAGTGACATGATGGCATGTATAAAGGGTTGTGGAAGGCCGAATCTGTGTAAGGTACGCTGCATAAAAGTCCAATCTACTCTATCAAATGCCTTTTCGGCGTCTGTGCTAACAAGCACCAATGGTACCTGTTTTCTTTTGGCCCACGTGATCGCATTTATGAGCCTACATGATTGGGAGTTCCCCTCTCGGCCAGTTACAAAGCCCGCTTGTTCGGGTCTTACTAGGTCAGGAATAAAGGCGCTTAATCTAGCTGCTAATAATTTGGCCCAAATTTTTACATCGATATTTAGTAAGGATATCGGCCTATAATTACTACACTCGGTGGGGTCCTTGCTTTCTTTAGGAATAATTGTAATAATCGCTTCTAGTGTTTGACGTGGAAGAGTTGTGCCATTCATAAGGGCTTGGCACCAGGCTGTTAGCTGTGGGGAGAGGAGCTGAATGAATTTTTTATAGTACCCAACAGGAAGGCCATCAGGGCCTGGGGCTTTTCCCTGTGGCATACTCTTAATGGTTTTTATTACCTCATCTTCATTAATGGGGGCTAAAAGTTTTAGCTGATTATCAGAGGATAGTTTAGGAAGGGTAAGCTTATTCAGGAACCCATCAATAGTATCTAGAGGGGGTTCCTGTGACGGGTCTAAGTTTTGTAGATTATAAAGCGTTGTATAGTAGGAGCAGAATTGTTCTGCAATGTCTTTGGTAGAGGTAACTAAACCTCCTGTGTGTGTCTTAATGGCCGTTATATGTTGAGTGTCTATTCTTTTCTTAATAAGGTAGGTCATTAGCTTATTGCCCTTGTCTCCATGCATATATTGCCGGAATTTGGCATATTGATAGGCTTTAGCGCTCTTCACATTTAAAAGTTCTTTCAATTGCAATCTGAGAGAAAGAAGGTCTTCTTGTGCAATCTGGGCTTTAGCTTTTTTCTGGATAGACTCTAGTGAGGCAATCTGTTGCAACAATGAGTTAAGCTTCTTCTGTCTCTCTTTTTTCACTCGGGAACCTAGGGCAATAAGCTCTCCACGAATAAAGGCCTTGTGGGCCTCCCAAACAATAGTCTGGGAAGTATCTGAGGGCTTATTATCATGGAAGTACAGGGTCAGTTTATTAGCTAAATCAGTCACGTTTTTGTTGTTGTCTAACAGGGTCTCATTAAGACGCCAATTCCATTCCCTTTGGGTGAGATTGGCAAATGAGAAAACCGTGGTGACGGGAGCATGATCAGAGACAGTAATTGATCCAATGCTGGAACTTAATAAGATATCCACATGTGACTCTGATGAACAAATATAATCAAGTCTCTGAAAGGACTTGTGCACTGCTGAGTAGAAGGAGTAGTCCTTTACAGTGGGGTTCAGTACCCTCCAGGAGTCTACCAGACCACTTTCTCTAAGCAATTTTTGAATACCTCCAAGGGTTCTCTGTGACTTAGTAGACGTCCCTGAAGAAGCATCCAATGGAGGATTCAGGGAGACATTTAAATCACCTCCTATAATTCGGACACCTTCTGCAAATTCATTGAACTTAGCTAAGGTGGTCTTGAGCCAACTGTGTTGACGAGTATTCGGGGCATATAGCCCAGCCAATGAGACTATCACCTGTCCAATTTTGCCCTTAACAAAAATAAATCTGCCTTCTGTGTCAGTTTGGAACTAGTGTAGTTTGGAAGGGTATATGCTTCGCAATGGCCACACTGACTCCCCTAGCAGCTGAGGAAAATGTACAATGAAACCATTGCGAGTAATATGGATTAGAGATCTTAGGTATCTTGCCATGTTTAATGTGAGTTTCCTGAAGGAAACATATATCAGTTTTACCTTTTTTAAGAAGTGTCAAAACTTGGGAACGCTTCTGCGGAGTGTTGAAACCTCTGATATTAAACGTCGTTACGGAGATGGACGCCATATCATAGGTACCCTGCCCTGCTGAGTATCACTACAGAGACCATCCACAACTGCAAAAGAGAACAAGCAACAAGAAACCTGAAAAACATAGTAATACCGAGTATAATCTCAGTGAATGATGTCAGGATGCTGTTAATGTTGTGAGACCACAACACCAAGAGCATAAGCCCAAATCTGGTCTCCGAGGAGAGCCAGGGGCCAACAGTATCTGGGGGCAGGAGGTGGAACAAAATCATCCCAACCCGAGTCTTCACCTCCATGCTTCTATATAGTATTAACTCTAACAGAGTTAAATTGTAGTGGCTGGAGTTGACCAATGCCAAGAAAGGAATAAACAAATTAGGTATAGTAAACTATGAAGGGAAGAAGTAAAATACAACATAAGTATACCAGAGGGTTAGTCTGCTGCCCGTTTGTTGGTAGTATGGGCATGCAGGTAAAACCTCAAGACAAGGAATTCAGAGCCAAATGACCTCTGGCAACTGGATTCCCATCCAATAATATCCACAGATTTCTACTTATGAAAAATAAGACAGAAAAGCCAATAAATATCTCTCAGTCCAGACGTCTTTTACTCTTCGGGATTTTTTGCCTGGTGACTGTCTCCCATGGCTCCAAAGCGGGGAGAGGAGGCAAGGCAGATGACTTGAAGTCCACCGGCATCCAGGAATCCACTGGTATAGGTGATATGTCCAAAACGTTCCAGGCCATCTGTAGATCTCGCGGTTGTCGTATAACACATCTGCGGCCATTTTTAGCGAAGGTAACCCCAAAGGGGTAGAGCCATCTGTACGCTATCTTTAGGTTCCTCAGATGATCCGTGAGGGGCTTCAGGATCCGTCGCTTGAATAAAGTGGATGGAGCAATATCTTGGTAGGGAGCTATAGGAGTGTCTTCATATTGCATTTCTTTCTTGTCCCATGCTGCTTGTAAAATGGCTGCCGTGTCTTGAAAACTTAGAAGGCCACAAATAACGTCTCTAGGTAACTCGCCTTGTTTTGGAGGAGGACGGAGAGAGCGGTGTATCCTTTCAATGACTATGGCGTCTGCTCTCTCGTCACCCAGTAAGGTGGTAAACAGCAGTCTGGCAGTAATTTCTAAGTTGTTTGCTGTCACCGATTCAGGTAAGCCCTTAATACGGATATTTTTTCTGCGACTCCTGTTCTCCTGATCTTCTATCAGGAGATATGCATTATTGAGGGACTCCACTTGTGAGTCCAACTGCTGGGCAACCGCAGAGCTGTGCGCAACAACAAGGCTGTGGTCCTGCTCCATTTTGTCGACTCGATGGCCAAGAGCTTTGAAATCAGCTCTGAGATCTCTGATCTCCTTTATAAGCGGTGCTAAGGCCTGCGACAGTGTGGCTTTAAAGAAGGACTTAGTGAGTGTAGAGGAATCTTCCGTCTGAGTTAAGTCACTTGCCTCTGTTGTGCAGGGTTCTTCCCCGTCCTCCTCCGCTTCGGAGTCTCGTGGGAATACAGGCGGCGCCATCTTGGGAGCTCGGGCAGGTGAAGATGCGAGCTTTCTCCGGAGAAATTTGTCCATTTCGGATTGGTTTTTCTTCATTTTAGGAGTCTCCGGAGTCTCCCTGGGCCTGTCTCTTCCTATTTTAACCATTTTCAGCTGGGTCTCGGCACTAGAAGCTGTGAAGCATGGGTTGGTGAAGCAGGAGCTCCAATTCAAGCCTCCGTCTTGTTCAGCGGTTAGGCTCCGCCCCCTATCATTAAGCTTTTAATCTGTCTGCCTCCACCAGATGGAATGGAAACATTTCAAAGGCCAGGAATTTTGAATTTCTAGCATTCAGGGCCAGGGCTTGCATGTGAGTATGGGGGTGCTTCCTCTTTCTCTCCAGTGTTTGGGGGATGGAGAGCTGAATGCTTCCATAGGACAGTGTGGAGATACTCGGTGACCCTAGTGGTTGTGGTGATGGTGCTATTACATCCTATCTTTTCACGGTCCCAGGTGACCCTGTTGCTACAGAGGGGGAGGAAGAGGCCAAGGCCGCAACAGAAGAGGGAGCAGGAGGAGCCTCAGATCTTTTCTGGTTTAACAGTTGTCTACTGCACTGCAGCTCGTGCTTTGAAGTTAGATGCCTGGTCATGCAGGTGATGTTCAGGTTTAGAACATTTATGACTCACTTCAGGCTCTGACTGCACAGTGTGAAAACCCCCCCATGTCTTGTTGTCAGTACATTGCCTGAAGAAATGCAATGCCACAGATCCTTTAAGATGGCTTTGTTGTGCTCAATATCTTGAGGTGGTGCAGGAGTACTAGCTAGGGGCCAGCCTTTGTGCTTTTGCATCCTGCCCCCTCTTTTGTTGTGCAGCTAGCTGTGTGTGACCACCTCTTCCTCTAAACTGCACACGTCACTCAGATGATTTTGATTCCATGTGGGGTCTAGGATCTCATCATCTTCCACAACATCTTCCACACACTCTTCTCCCCTGCCCTCCTTGCTGGTCTGTACACTGCAGAAAGCCACAGTAGTTGACACCTGTGTTTCGTCATCATGATCGGAGACGTACTGCGGTGGTCCTCCCACGTCCTCATCCTCAAACATAAGTGGTTGGGCATCAGTGCACTTAATCTCTTCCACTTCTGTGGCAGTGCCTACACCAGCAGAGTCATCAAAAAGCATAAGTGACTGTTGCATGACTTGAGGCTCTGATTGCTTGGCTGATTTGCAAGGTGAGGTGGAAGATGGGCATGGGCTGCAGGAGCCAATTCTGCACTTTCAGCAGGGGACCGGGTGGAACATAATGTGAAGGAACTGAAAGCATAATCAACCATCAATCTAATACCACCTCTACTTGTTCTGGACTCACCATTCATATAGCGGTACTTGGGTCTATAAAATGATGCAGAACAGAAGGTATTTCATTTGGGCGCATAGCTGGCACAGATCAATCATGTCCTCTCCCTGCAGCAGGAGCTCCACCAACACCAGCAATACCACAACCATGGACATGTCCTTTCTTTGATGCTCTCCTCATTCTTTGAGGTCACTGACAAAATTAACAGGCATACAAACAATTGTATTTCACTGTCATGGATGCCAATGAGGTGTATCTCACGACAAAAAATGGGTTTATGTCGCACACAGAATTAACAGATAGAATAACTAATGTATTTCTGTGTCACGGATGCAAAGGATGTTTATCTCACCCCAAAAATGGGTTTATGTCACACACAGAATTAACAGACAGATTAACTAATGTATTTCTGTGTCACGGATGCAAAGGATGTGTATCTCACCCCAAAAATGGGTTTATGTCACACACAGAATTAACATACAGATTAACTATTGTATTTCCATGGCCTGGATGCAAAGGAGGTGTATCTCACCCCAAAAAATGGGGTTTTGTCACACACAGAATTAACACACAGTAGAGATTAGCGAATCTATTTGGTGCTTCGTAGATTGGTTACGAATCCTCCATTTTTCCTACTCTGAAGCGAATCTGGATTTATTCAGATTCACTTCGTATTATTCGTAAATGTTCTTAAAATTTTGAACGCTAATGCTAAATATGTGACGTAGCTGCATACACATTCTTCTCTCCCCCCCCCCGGCCCCCAGAAGTGGAAAAATGATGATACGCCCCCTCAAGAGCGGGAAAGTGAAGATACGCACCCCTCAGAAGCGGGAAAAACCAGCCCGGCCCACCGGTAACTAACTATTTGCACATACAGGGAGTGAAGACTACTTCCTCATTTTTCCCCCCTCCTCTCCATTTCAAGCCATTGGTGAACAAGATACCACAGCATGGCGAAACAACTGCGACCAAAGTGGGGAGAGATGGTGTTTGGTAGCGAGTTACCTGAACCACCATCCAGTTCAGAGGAGATCACAGTGTCACAATTGCCAAGATAATCCCACTGGCTCCTGATTCGATGTTCGCTGTGCCGGCTGGTGCGGCGGAGGCAGCTGGAGCGTCCACTCCGCTGCCCAGGAGGAGGACAGCAACAACAACAACACCTTCAATGCGTCAGAATCCCATCATGCCTGCATCAGTGGCGGCCCACGCCCAGACCCTATGGGACTACAAGAATGCGGTGGAGGACTGGGTCATCCAAGTACTGGACCATCCGAGGCCTGGAGACCCTACACTGGAATAGCGTAAGGGAACCGTCCTATGGTTTTCAGTGGAGCGAGGCTGTGGCTTTCTTGTGGACGATGAGGACAGCAAGGAATACTTTGTGGGCCGAAGGTCTGTGAAACGGCCATACCTGCCCCAACCCCATCACAGCCTATACGTGGGGAATAAGGTGGAATATACCCCCATGGCATCCCTGAAAGGCCCCTTTGCTACCGGGGTTACCCTACTACCTAAGCCCCTGGTCCCTACATCACCACCAGAAGTTTGGTTGGAGGAACCAGCAGGTGCAGGACACGTGCTCTGCCTACAGAAGTCACCAGATGGCACCCTCCATTTTAGGGAGAAGCCACAGCCGGAGCCTCTGATCCCTAGATTGCCACCACCACCACCACCACCAAAGTCCTTTCAGCTGGGTCAGCTGATGACATCATCCTTTACTTTCCAGTCCACGGTGATCCAGTACCAACCACCCTGGAAAATGAAGTCAGCAGCAGCCAGGATAGCTGGCGGTTCCTCCCTGGGTGCAACTTTGCCTCAACCGCTGCAGCCAGAAGTCCTTACCCCTGCTGTCCTGGCAGGAGTATCCCGAAAAGTGAAGGTTCAAGTGGTTGCAGCGCTCACCAGTGTGACCACCACCCTGACAAGTCCAACTTCTGGCAGAAGAGGGCAGTGGAGCTCAACAACGGCAGCCAGCTTGGCCTACAGGAGGCAGGGTCGTCCTCTAATGTCATTCAGCAGAAGTTCCAGTGAGGAGGACTTCTGGTCCCTCATCTGAGGAACCCTTCTACTGGCTGTCAGTCTGGCTGATTTAAAGGACACCTCTAGAGTCTGGACCTATGGGGGCCACAACATGGACTGCACCTGACAGTGAGAGCTAGTTGGCACTTGTTTTTAGTTTATGTTGTTTTTATTGCCCCCTGTTTGACTCTCACCCAGATGGACATGGCTTGTCAAGACTCCCTCCCATTCTGCAGAAAATTCCCAGCTGCGCCTAAGGGTGCCTGTTTCCCCCCCCACTCTCAGGTTATTTGGGAGCCCCCCTTCTCTATTTGCTGCTATTTTATATTATGTGGATTACACGTTACCTGTTTGGATTACAATTGAATTTTGGACTGTGTTCCAGTGTTTTATGCCAAACAGC
>ONZH01022701.1:0-29775 GCA_900303285.1 Rhinella marina
TTCCAGTGAGCCGAAATACTTTTCGCAAGGCACTGTATATGCTCTTATTTTGTATATGGATATATATATATATATATATATATATATATATATAAAATCAGATGATGAGGCAGCGCTCCAAAATGTAAAGAAAAGTGGAATTTATTCAACCAGAATTCGATGTTTTGACCAACTCAATGCAGCCTTTTTCAAACATATAAAACATGTGCCAAACAAACATCATATATAGTAAAATAGTGGGAGGGATCAGTCATAGCAACCAATCACGTGCAAAAAGTGTTAATTAACACATCTATATAAAGATCAATGGTAAGTGAGCACAGTGTATGACATCATAATACAAAAGTGAATCTCAGATATAGTCACATCAATATAAGTCAACACAGACTATATTCATTATATTGTAGTTAGAGATGAGCAAATCGATTCGTCGATTCGTTGATTCGTATCGAATCTTGGAAATTTTTAGCTGCGAAGCGAATCCGAATATTAGGTGATTCGCTTCGGATTTGTACCCATTCGCTGCATAGTTTGTCCTATAAATTATACCATGTATAAGTTACTGTATACGCTGTTGCGTACAAATTCAATTCACTAGCGAACTTTTACTGTTAGTTTGTTTATCGTGCGCAAAAGCCCAGGAAGAAAGCGGTCACCTGACCTAGTGGGCAGGGCTTGCTCTGATTGGCTCAGGCTCGGTAAGCCAGTGACGCATCACTTCTGCTGTGACTGCTGAGACAAGCAGAAGCACTGTGTGTGAAGTTCTAAGACCTGTTTTGTGAAAATTTGATGTAATAGCTCTGGGAATCCATATTACACATATCAGGGATACTGCAGGGCAATTGCAGGGCCAGTTCAGGGCTATTATTTAATCAAGCAGGGAGAGAGAGACAGGGAGAGATAGGGAGAGACAGGGAGAGAGAGGGAGATACAGGGACAAAGACCAGCTGCAGGGCCACAGAGTAAATTGAAAAATGTCTGGAATGGATAAGCAAAAGGGGTCCAGTTCCAGCCAGACTTTGAGCTCTACAAAAAAGGAGAAGGTGGAACAGGGCAGCAGTGCCAAAGGACCTGTAGCCAGAGCATCTACTAGTAGTATTCGCAATACCTGGCCGTTGTTCCACCTGGCTAACCCACCGAGTCGCAAAATTGTAGTGGAGGAGAAAGTAGATGAGGTAGTGGAGTGGATGGCACGCTCATCTCAGTCTCAGCCGGATGATCTGCTGTCATCTGATGATACAGTATCCATATGTAGCCAGGGGTCAGACTCATCCTGCTCCACCATTCCACTCAAGCAAACCCCATCATTTTCTGCCACCTCTCGGGCTTCAGTGTTCCCTTCTAGTGGTGTCCTTTCTGCAATTTCTAAAAACAAAAGCCACTGAAGACCACCTTATAATCTGGCGGTTATAGAGGACAGCCTCCCTGAGGATTTCTTAGAGGGCAGTCAGAGTTTGGACTGCCCAGAATTTGAGGTTGGTGTGGAACAGCCTAATTTGCATTCCTAAAAATGTGTTGTGGAGGAGTCTGATGATGAATCTGATGTGTTAGACCGGAGGACCTGGGAAGCGGATCGGGCTGGTGAGGAGGATTTGAGCTTAGAGGAGGAGGGTAGTACTAGTAGTGGAAGCAACAGAGGGCAGAGGCGAGTTAGGACCAGGGCTAGTGCTTCTCTGGGAACTAGCGAGACCCCAAATATAGTGGGGTCGGCACCAGGGTGTAAGCGTGCAAGGGTAAAAGCTTGGCCAGCTGTGTAGGGCGCACGTCGGGTGTGTGGAAGTATTTTACCACTCTGCCGGGGTATAGCAGTATGGCCATATGTATTTTGTGTAAACAGAAATTGAGCCGTGGGACCACTGCTTTGTCGAACTATTTGAAGCGGCGTCATGCTGGCAATTTAGAGCAGCCCATTAATACTAAAGAGCTGGTTACTTCTCCCGGGGTCCCTTATGTCAGGCAGGCCACATCCAGGGCCATAGCTAAGCCCGCATCCCGGGGTGTAACTAGTACATCCATCTCATCGTCGGCCAGTGCGTGCATTTCTCCACCTCCTCTCATTCGGCAGCCGTCCATTGCCGAGTGCGTGGCCAGGAAGCAGTTTTACGCCACAAGTAATCCGACTAAGTGCGCAAACTGAATGGTCACCTGACAAAGTTTCTGGCTGTGCAGTATCTGCCGTACCAGCTAGTTGACTGCCCAGATTTTAGGGAGCTAATGGCTTGTGCTCAGCCACGCTGGCAGGTCCTTTACTCCCACGTGGCTGACAATATTGGATGCTCCTTGCAACTGTCTCATTGCAGCATGGTGCACGTCATGGTGGACACCTGGAACAGTGCTTACGGCCAGGGGCAATACATGTCCTTTACTGCCCACTGGCTGAATGTATTTAGTGGCAGCGAGGCAGGAATCCCCCAGCAACCGGGTCAATTGCTGTTGGCACCTCCACGTGCTTTCCAGCCAGGATTACAGCAGACCACCCAACAACTATCTGCTTCCGCCTCCACGGGCAGTCCGCCTGCTGGAGCGTCAGGGCAGCGAGTTACCCCCGCTCCTTCATATCACATGTGCCAGGTGAAACGCTGCCACGCAGTGTTAGACTTAGTTTGTCTTGACATTAGCAGCCACACAGGCCAGCGCTTGCTCCATTACATGAAGCAGCAAATAGCGCGCTGGCTGACTCCACAGCAGCTGGAAGTGGGCAAGGTAGTGAGTGACAATGGGACAAATATAGTGGCAGCGCTGAACCTGGGTCAATTCTCGCATGCTCCCTTCATGGCACATGTCCTAAATCTAATGCAAAGTGCAAAGATTTCTAAAAACATTCACTGGCCTGCGCACAGTGCTGGTAAAGTCACTGAAGCTTTGCACTCATTTCAGCTGGAACTGCAGCGTCAAAATGGTCTTCCGCCACACCGCTTAATAGGGGACGTGCTGACCCGGTGGAATTCCACTCTTCATATGTTGCAGCGACTCCTAGAGCAGCGTAGAGCAGTGGACGATTTAGTCCAGCAGCAGTCAGAATCTTCCAGCATAGGGAGCAGGTGCGGCTTTGATTTCCGGCAGTGGAGGCTGGTCCAAGATGCCTGCACTGTTCTAAGACCCTTAGAAGAAGCCACCAAATGGGTCAGCCAGGACAGCTGCGGTATGAACGACATAATTTCAATAATATTTGTGCTGGAAAAGACACTCACGCTCATGCAGCAGGGGGCAATGGGGGAAGGAAATCCTGGCCATTTGTCTACCTGCCATGCTGCCACTGTAGGGGATCCCCAACGCCAAAGTTCCCTTGCGGAGCATGAGGAGGATGAGGAGCTTCAGTTAGAGGAGGGGGGAGAGGAGGAGGATTTAAATGAGGGTGATGATGACCAGGAGGAGGAGGAGGAGACACAGGTGGAGGATGAGGATGATGAGACTTTCAGGGACACAGCAGTTTCTCAGAGAGAGGCTGAGATGGAAAGAAGTGCCCTCTTAGGCACGCTGGGCAGGATGGCGAGTTGTATGCTCACATGCTTACTCACTGACAGGCATATCCTAAACATAAGGCAGTCTGCCGAATACTGGCTGGCGATGCTTCTGGACCCTAGGTATCAATCCAACATGGGGGATTGTTTTCCTCCCCAGGAAAGGGAAGAGAAATTAGTATCATTGCTGCCAGCTTGTCTGAGAAGGAGGTCCGGCCGAGTCATCCACCTTCTGCCACAACCAGCAGCAGGCAGTTAAGCCTAATTAGTATGATGCAGGAATTTTTCTCTGCAGGCTCCCAACAGCTACAGCCAAGTGAGCAGGCCCAGATCACCTGCCTCAATGAGCAGGGTCAGGCGTACCTGCAGTCTGTCTCACAAAGCCTCTTCTCAGACCCCCTGGACTTCTGGGCAGGCAGATTACAACAGTGGCCGGAACTGTCCCACTATACACTAGGGTTTCTTTCTTGCCCAGTCAGTGTCATGTCAGAGAGGGTTTTTAGTGCCGCTGGGGGGGGGGGGGTGACACCCAAAAGGAAAAATCTGTCACCGGGCAGTGTTCAAAAAAATACCTTTATAAAAATGAATAAAGGCTGGATTTCATCCGAATTTCATACTCCTCTTGCTGATGCTGGTGGTGATTAGATCAGGCCTTGCAGGGCAGAATAGTCTGTCTTCCCACTGTTGCTGTCAGCCGGGCCATAATTTTACAGCCAAATGTCTTGTGTCATGTCTGTGCGGAACCCAGTAGGAGAGTAGCTGTTGTTAGTTAACGTTACTAATAGTTCTATTTAGTATTGTTAAGTTTGCTTTGGAGCCTCAGCCCTTAGTCCAACCCCCTCCAATATATATATATATATATATATATATATTTTTTTTTTTTTAAAACAAAAAAATTACACTGACTCTGCCTCCCGTTACAAGTTATTTTAGTGGACATTGTTATACACCACCGCAGTCTGTTGTATTTATTTTATCAATGACTCTATTCTGATATACCGCGTCCCCTACTGCTACTGGCCGGGGCAGCCATACAAAGCTCATATATAATTTTCACTGCCTATGTTAAGGTAGAATGTACAGGCTTGTTGCCCAAACAAGCCAAGCCTTTTTTATTTTTATGTCTGTCATTTGTAATCAGTGAACAGGAGTGTGTGTAATGTACTAATACTGCGGCCGGCAGACACCGCTGTGTTCATTAATATGTGAAAATGGCCGTTGGAAAAAAAAATTGTCTTCTTCACACTATGGCAGGATCAGAAAGGTGTTAAAGGTTTAACAAAACACTCAAAACACAGGTTTTTCAAGAATATTTTAGTAATAAATAAAAACTTATATTTAACAAATAAATAATATAATAAACAAAAGAAAGGAACAAAAAAATAAGATTACACCGGCCTTTGCCGATGTCGGGCCATCATGTCCTGCAGCTCTTGCAGCTCCAGCTGCAGGCAAAGAATGAGCCGGGAGGCAGCGTGGAGCCTGGACCCAAGGCGCCGTAATCCAGCCTCCACTTTGAAGTCAGTGGGAATGTCTGTAGGGGTGGAAACAGTTATGTACTTAGTTTGTATGATCGCGTTACAGTGGTTGTCCCACAAAAGAAATCTAAACTTTAATGTACTGGAACGACTTATTCTGTGACATGTATTCTGTACTGACTGAGCCTTTTATAGTACTTACTGGACACCCATACTGCGTGGTCTTCCCATGGTCCAGCGGGAAATCTGCTCCCTGTCGGTTGGAACTACCAAATATAATACATACATTTAGCTCATATTTTGAAGACAGAAGGTCCACCCATTACACTTTTTTTTTACCTACCTTCTACCTCTGGTAGCTGGGCTGGTGGTGTTGGAGGGGCAGGTGGGGTCCTCTCTCGCTTGGGTGGAGGACAGTGAGAGCGGCTCCTCTGTGGTGCAGCAGCTGTCAAAAATTATGAAATAATGGCCTAAGGCTACTTCTACACTAGCTGCAGCCCGGATCCGGCGGGTGAAGGATCCCTCCGGATCCGTGCTGCCGCAGGTAGACGTGTGGAGATGAAACCGCGCTCTGGCCCAAATTCACTGTAATGGTAGCAGGCCACGGATCCGGCCACAGCAGGTTAACCCCTGCTGAGAGGCAGCCGGAGTGAAAATACAACAGTTAAATGTTGTATTTTCGCTCCGGCTGCCTCTCAGCAGGGGTTAACGTGCTGAGGCTGGATCCGCGGCCCTCCCCCATTACAGTGATTTTTTGGCCGGAGCGCTGTTATGGCCCCACACGTGTACCTGCGGCAGCACGGATCCGGAGGGACCCTTCACCCGCCGGATCCGGGCTGACGCTAGTGTAGAAGTAGCCTTACATTCAACTCTAATGAACAGTTGTAGCTACATGGGAATAGTTTGGGGCTGGAGGATCCCATTCCTAACCACTAGTGCTCTTACTTCAGCTGCACTCCCACGTAGCTTGGATGAAAAATAAATTAAATATGTTTTACTCTTACTAGAGGCTGCAGGTACTTCAGGGGCTGTCCTGCCTTGAAGGTGGTGACGCCATCGTTGACGGTGCTCTGCAATGTAAAAACGTACACAATTGTTAGATGATGACTCTTTTTAATACTAACACATACTACTATTAAGATATTATGAGTGTGAGAGGGGGGCCATATCATATTTTTTTCTTCTAAAAAGGTATTTATGACAATAGATAACGTTATCGTCACAATAACTTTCGGTGCGGTAGGAATACTTTGGATATTGCCCACTGACAGTAGCTGCAGCATGGGCACGTCTTTGAGTCTGTGTGTAGGAGGAGGAAGCGATAACTATGATTGGGCATATAAGGGGACTTTCTTTCGAACTAGTGCATTTGCCTGACACAAACGCCAGCACCATAAACAATAATCACTAAAAAACCTTCACTTAAGTTGTTTGGGTCGAGAGTTAGAGGCGTTGCGCACTACGCACGACCACGTTGTCCTTCTATACTTTTTTCATTATTCACAGTGACTGCTTGTATATATACAATACAGTACACTAATTTTTTTACATGTTTTTACTTATCAAATATTTTGTTACTCACCCTGCCTTATCTCTGCGCGGATCTCATTAAGCCGCTCTGGGCATTTGAATTTCAGCTCGAACCATTTCCGCTGGATCTGGCCCGAGGTCCTCACGATCAGGAATTTCATCTCTTCAGAGCTGAATGGATCGCCTGGATGCCATTTTCAAATATTCGCTCTACCTCTGAGAAGTGCACGCCGCAGCCTCTCGTCGTGCGTGTCTGTGTATTATGCAATCGCGTAGACAATAGTACGCTGAGGATTCGTATGCTATTTGTACGCTCATGTGTACGTCTTCTAAGAAGTTGCGTACATTTTTTAAATGAACGTTCGTTATTGGTGCGCGAATGTTCGCTAATAGCACATAATAACGTATATTTTATACGCAAATACAACAAATCTATTTGTCGAATATATGAATCTTAGGAAAAGTTTGGCGAATAATTTTTTGAATGATTCGTTCATCTCTAATTGTAATAAATCCCTACTATCATGTGTATACATAGGAGTAATATTTATGTGAAGGTGTGTTAAAATCATGTGACAATCAATCATTGGATTAAAAAACTCATGGTTTCATTGTTTTGTATATCTTTTTTTTAGGCCAAACTGTGAATATACAGCCATCACCTTCATTTTTGTGTTCTGTTCATTTATACTTACCTTTAAACAAACGCTGCCGGGTACATTTGTTGTATATATACAATAAATAGAGCACTATTACTCATATCCAGATATAGCAGGTGTGTGCACACATATACTGTATATCGACATACACAGATACGTATTTACTTACAGATTGCAGGTTCTCCTTTTCCTCCAGAGTTTTCTGGAGGCTTGACAATCTTTGAGATAACATGGGAGAGTAAAGGACATCTGAGATGATCAACCATGTAACATGCACAAATTTTCAATCCCACAGGTCCTTTACCCTACCATTACATTATCCCTAAGGTCCTTTATTTTCTTCACATTGCCTCATTATCTATCTACCCCTGGGCTTTACCCTACTCTACTCTGTTTTGGTACCAGGGGTTTGTTTTCCACTGTGGATAAGTTCCGTCTTTAGTATAACTTCAGTGTAACAGTGTAGTGAAGATTCTCTTAGACCAATCAATGTGGTGATTTGACTTCATGGTATCAACTTGGTTCTCTTAGAACACCTTCAGATTAGGTATCAAAGAAGTGCCAGGTACTATTTTCAACCTACTGAATTTTATTTTTTTTTAAATATAGAGTTGTGTAAAGTACAGCTCAATCCGTGTAGTGGAAATGGAGTTATGTCATTCATGGCACAATAGGCTCACTAATGTGAATCACAAAGGGTTACTTAATTATTAACCTCATATTAGTGTAATTAATGTGTGATACATAAACATGTGGTCAGGGCCCCCATCAGGGGGGTACAGCAGAACCTGCTGTGGGGGGCCCGGGCAGATTCGTCAAGAAAGGGGGGCCCGGGCGCCTGTCAACAATCCCCCTCAACCAGGCCCGGACTGGCCATCTGGCCGATCGGGCATTTGCCCGGTGGGCCGCTCCATATTTTAAATAAGTGGGCCGCTGTGAGGTGGCTACTGAACTCAATTGTATCTGCATCCACTAGATGCAGATACAATTGTGCCTGCAGTAGCGAGCGCCGGAGGAACAAGGGAACCTCTGGTTCCCTGCTCCTCTATTCCCGTTGGCCGGCGCACTCATGTGACGTAGGCGGCGCAATGACATCATCGCGCCGCCTGCGACGTTCCTCAGGAGCAGACCCGCCAGAAGAGGCCGGGTCTGCATCGTGAGACCGTGCCTGGACAGGTAAGCATAAACTGCCCTCTCCCTATGCAGCACTAAACCTAATACTGGCCCTGCCTCCCTATTACAGACCCTCAATACTGGCCCCTGACCCCCAATACTGGCCCTGCCTCCTTATTACAGACCCTCTATACTGGCTTCTGACCCCTAATACTGGCCCTGCCACCCTATTACAGACCCTCTATACTGGCCCCTGACCCCTAATACTGGCCCTGCCTCCCTATTACAGACCCTCTATACTGGCCCTACCTTACCCTAACCCTAATACTGGCCCTGACCCCAATACTGGCCCTGCCTCCCTATTACAGACCCTCTATACTGGCCCCTGACCCCTAATACTGGCCCTGCCTCCCTATTACAGACCATCTATACTGGCCCTACCTTACCCTAACCCTAATACTGGTCCCTGACCCCCAATACTGGCCCTGCCTTACCCTAACCCTAATACTGGCTACTGACCCCCAATACTGGCCCTGTCTTACCCTAATACTGGCTACTGACCCCGAATACTGGTACTAACCTTGGACCCCGTACCCTGATACTGGCCCCTGACCCCTAGTATTGACCTCTAATACTGGCCCTGTCTCACCTCCCTAATACTGGCCATGTCCCTAACCCTAGTACTGAACCCTAACCCTAATACTGACCTCTAATACTGTCTCTAACCCTAATATTGACCGCTAACCCTAATATACTGTACTGACTCCAAATACTTTCTCTAACTCTAATAGTACACCATACTGACCCCTAACCCTACTACTGACCACTAACCCTAAAGCTACATTCACATGACCATATTTGCTTTGCGGTCCACAATTGCGGATCCCCAAAACACGGATACTGGCCACGTGCGGACACATTTTGTGGAACACACATGCCCAGCCCTATAATAGAAATGCCTGTTCTCATCTGAGATTGCGGTCAAGGATAGGACATACTCTATCTTTTTTGCAGGGCCGTGGACTACGGATTTGCAGGCCCATTGAAGTGAATGGAAATATGATCATGTGAATGTACCCTAATGCTGCCTCTGAACCCAATACTGGCCCCTAACTGATACCGACCCTAATCCTAATACTGGCCCTAAGGGTGCATTCAGACAACCATATTTCTGGGTCTCATTCTCATGGCTCCTCATTCTCTTTAGTGTTTGCCGTGTCCGTGCCTCCTTCCCGGTCTCCCGGTACCGACCCCCCGCTCTGTATGGACTAGAGAGCGTCTCCCAGCGCAGGGCCTGGACACAGCGGGACGGACAGCGAGAAAAGGTGAGGCCTGTGATCACTGTGTTTATTATCCCTGTACAGTGACATCGCTGTGTTTGTTATCCCTGTACAGTGACATCACTGTGTGTATTATCCCAGTGCAGGAAGAGGTAAGTGGTCTGTGTTTGTGTGTTTGTTTTCTATTTTTCAGGGTCGTGAATGCAGAGGACTACGTCGGATTCGGTGGACTACGTCGGACCAGTTTTTTTTTTTTTTTAATAAAATGGTCAAACCGGGGTCTGGGGGAGTGTTTATTTCAATAAAATGCTTTATACTTGTGTGTGTGTATTTTTTTTTACAATACTACAGTTTTAGTAATTACGGCTATCTACAGACGGCCCTGATTACTAATACTGGGCTTAGTGCTTGCCGGTATGGCAGGCCAGCACTAACCCCAACATCTATTACCTCAGCACCCACCGCTACCAGGGGTGCCGGGAAGAGCCGGGTACCCGCAGGACCGGACCTTCTAAATTGAGGGTCTGGCTCTGGGGCGGCTGCAGGCTGGTACTATTAGGCTGGGAAGGGCCAATAACCGTGTCCCTTCCCACCCTGGTAGTGCCAGGCTGCCGCTGCTGGTTGTATCTGGCTGGCGAAGGAAAAAAGGGGGGGACCCCACGCCATTTTTTTAAAATTATTTAATTATTTTTGTAAAAAAATGGCATGGGGTCCCCCCCTTTTTTTCTTTGCCAGCCAGATACAACCAGCAGCGGCAGCCTGGCACTACCAGGGTGGGAAGGGACACGGTTATTGGCCCTTCCCAGCCTAATGGTACCAGCCTGCAGCCGCCCCAGAGCCAGACCCTCAATTTAGAAGGTCCAGTCCTGCGGGTACCCGGCTCTTCCCGGCACCCCTGGTGGCGGTGGGTGCCGAGGTAATAGATGTTGGGGTTAGTGCTGGCCTGCCATACCGGCAAGCACTAAGCCCAGTATTAGTAATCAGGGCCGTCTGTAGATAGCCTTAATTACTAAAACTGTAGTATTGTAAAAAAAAATACACACAGACAAGTATAAAACATTTTATTGAAATAAACACTCCCCCAGACCCCGTTTGACCATTTTATTTAAAAAAAAAAAAAAAAAAGCTGGTTCGACGTAGTCCACCGAATCCGACGTAGTCCTCTGCATTCACGACCCTGAAAAATAGAAAACAAACACACAAACACAGACCACTTACCTCTTCCTGCACTGGTATAATACACACAGCGATGTCACTGTACAGGGATAACAAACACAGCGATGTCACTGTACAGGGATAATAAACACAGTGATGTCACTGTACAGGGATAATAAACACAGCGATGTCACCACAGTACAGAGATAATAAACACAGTGATGTCACTGTACAGGGATAATAAACACAGTGATGTCGCAGTACAGGGATAATAAACACAGTGATGTCACCGTACAGGGTTAATAAACACAATGATGTCACCGTACAGAGATAATAAACACAGTGATGTCACAGTACAGGGATAACAAACACAATGAAGTCACAGTACAGGGATAATAAACACAGTGATGTCACCGTACAGGGATAATAAACACAGTGATGTCAAAGTCCAGGGATAATACACACAGTGATGTCACTGTACAGGGATAATAAACCTCAGATCAACACATTGTGCCCCCATCAGACCTCAGATCAGCGTCTTGTGCCCCCATCAGACCTCAGGTCAGCGTCTTGTGCCCCCATCAGACCTCAGATCAGCGTCTTGTGCCCCCATCAGACCTCAGATCAACACAATGTGCCCCCATCAGAGCTCAGGTCAGCATCTTGTGCCCCCATCAGACCTCAGGTCAGCGTCTTGTGCCCCCATCAGACCTCAGATCAGCATCTTGTGCCCCCATCAGACCTCAGATCAGCATCTTGTGCCCCCATCAGACCTCAGATCAACACAATGTGCCTCAGCACTCTGCACTTACAAGCATGTAACTGAATTTAATGGCAACTGTGTTTCCCTATTGAAAATGTTTATCAGTGTGTGAATAATAATAATATAACATGTAGCGTAAAAACATTAGCCTAGGGTATGATCCTGCCTAAAGAGTCTACCTTGTTGCGGTGGCAGGCTTACTAATCTTTTGGGCAAAAAAAGCAGTTGTGATATGCCGTAAAAAAGAAAGATGTAATGTGCTATGTGGAGGCTGCTGCATATTAAGCAAATCTGTAACGGTTACCCGAAAGGGGTGGGCCCGCAAAATTTGCCTGTAGGGGGCCCCGAAATTCCTGATGGCAGCCCTGCATGTGGTTGCCAATGTGAGACACATGGAGGTGTTGAGTAACCCTATGTGCCTTAGCTGCCGGCATGTATTACCATGATTGACCACAATTATATGGGCACCCTCACATTAGTAATCCCATGGTTTATTTAATCATATGACCTTAACCAATTCCTAAATGCTTTTTTTTTTTTTTTCATTTTACTCCCTGCCTTCCAGGAGCCATAAATTTAAATATTTTTCTGTTCAGATAGCCATATGATGGATTGTTTTACAAGAGAAAAATTGCACTTTCTAATGGCACCATTTAATATTGCATACAGTGTAGTAGGAATTTAGAAATTTTCAATTGGGTGAAATTGGGAAAACACTATTCTGCCATAGTTTCCTATGCAGTTAGTCGTGTGAACTTCATTCTGCAGGTCAGTACAATCACACCAATGACACATTTTATAAATAGTTTGGTGCTTCAATACTTATACTATAAAAAAATTAAAACTTAAAAAAAAATAAATATTTTTTTTCTTTGCATTGCTATTTTCTGCCCCTATATCTTTTTTATATTTACATCTACAGAGGGGTGTGGGGGCTTTTTTGTTTGTGCAGGTGGTAACGGGTAGTGAAATAATCTATATATTTTCCTGGGAATATACAGTGCCTTGCAAAAGTATACAGCCCCCTGGAACTTTTCAACCTTTTTCCACATTTCAGGCTTCAAACTAAAAGATATAACATTTTAAATTTTTCGTGAAGAATCAACAACAAGTGGGTCACAATTGTGAAGTGGAACGAAATTTATTGGATCATTTAAACTTTTTTTGTAATAATAAAGCTGAAAAGTTGGGCGTGCAAAATTATTTGGCCCATTTACTTTCAGTTCATATAACTCACTCCAGAGGTTCATTGAGGATCTCTGAATGATCCAATGTTGTCCTAAATGACTGATAAAGATAAATAGAATCCACCTGTGTGTAGTCAAGTCTCCGTATAAATGCACCGACTCTGTGATAGTCTCAGGGTTCTGTTTAAAGCACAGAGAGCATCATGCAGACCAAGGAACACGCCAGGCAGGTCCGTGATACTGTTGTGGAGAAGTTTAAAGCCGGATTTGGATACCAAAAGATTTCCCAAGCTTTAAACATCCCAAGGAGCACTGTGCAAGCGATCATATTGAAATGGAAGGAGTATCAGACCACTGCAAATCTACCAAGACCCGGCTGAACTTTTTGGAAACAATGCAAAACGATATGTTTGGCATAAAAGCAACACAGCTCATCACCCTGAACACACCATCCCCACTGTCAAACATGGTGGTGGCAGCATCATGGTTTGGGCCTGCTTTTCATCAGCAGGGACAGAGTAGATGGTTAAAATTGATGGGAAGATGGATGGAGCCAAATACAGGACCATTCTGGATGAAAACCTGTTAGAGTCTGCAAAAGACCTGAGACTAGGATGGAGATTTATCTTCCAACAAGACAATGATCCCAAACATAAAGCAAAATCTACAATGGAATGGTTCAAAAATAAACGTATCTAGGTCTTAGAATGGCCAAGTCAAAGTCCAGACCTGAATCCAATTGAGACTATGTGGAAAGAGCTGAAAACTGCTGTTCATAAATGCTCTCCATCCAACCTCAAAGAGCTTGAGCTGTTTTGCAAGGAAGAATGGACAAGAATTTCAGTCTCTAGATGTGCAAAACTGATAGAGACATACCCCAAGCGACTTGCAGCTGTAATCACATCAAAAAGTGGCGCAACAAAGTATTAATGCAAGGGGGCCGAATAATTTTGCACACCCCACTTTTCAGTTTTATTATTATTTATTACAAAAAAGTTTAAATGATCCAATAAATTTTGTTCCACTTCACAATTGTGACCCACTTGTTGATTCTTCACCAAAAATGTAAAATGTTATATCTTTTTGTTTGAAGCCTGAAGTGTGGCAAAATGTTGAAAAGTTCCAGGGGGCCAAATACTTTCGCAAATCACTGTATATCCCCAAACACATTTGCAAATACCAATAATTAAACGTTTAATATTTAATATTTTTAGTAATACATTATCATGGTTTATATAACATGGTTTATAATGCAGTAAACTGTTTATAAGACTACAATGCTGAACAATCCAATTCATTTTGGATTCTGATCTGGAGTTTGAATCTATTTTGGGGCCTGTTCTGGGGTTTGATGCCTAAAGTCTTCTTTGGGGACTATCATTTTCTAGTTCTGTACCTGCGTCCTTGGGCACTTTTATTTTGACAGTATAATATTTCAGGTCATTGGTAGCACTGTTGGCAGAATAATGTGGGCACATAGGACAAGAGCAAGCACAGTATTGGTGGACACTTTGGGATGGCAGTGTTGAAGGGGGAGTATGGATAGGTGGTTTATTTGCTATAGAGGGTGAAGATAGACTGCAGAAGCAATAAGCTAAAATCTGTGATATAACCTGAATCTGTAGGGCCATAATGCACATCTATGATGTGCCATTTATTAATCATGATGTCTTCTTATGTGGCAGTGGGGGCTGCCCTGACTAAAGATGGCTGCACAATGAACTCTGCAGTCTTCACGACTTCATTGTCATGAAGGTCTGGACCAAATGGAGAAGAAAAGGAAAGTGAACAACTCAAATCAGTGGAGACGTCAACTGTAAGTTATTGGATTTACATTTGTTATGCCTTTGACTGTTTCTTTTAGGGCTCCTTCAGGCAGCCATAAGTGTTTTGCGGTCCACAAAATGCGGATCCGCAAAACACGAATACCGTCTGTGTGTGTTCCTCATTTAGCGGACCACACATGGCCGGCTCTATGATAGAAATGCCTATTCTTGTCTTGTTGGACATGCTCTATCTTTTTTACAGCGACTACGGATGTGGACAGCACACGGTATAATGACTGCATCTTTTGAGGCCCCATTGAACTGAATGGGTCTGCACCTGTTCCAAAAAGTTGCGGTACAGTATGGTTGTCTGAATGGGCCATTAAGGTGTGTTTAAAACAATTTATTTGAAAGTAATTGATTTGGGGTGAGTTGGATTTACCTTGTCTTTCTAGGGCACCAAAATGCATTGTCCTGGCCATGACTAACAGCATTGCCCCACAGAAGATTACAAACAAATTCTAAACATAGCTGTTTGCACTTTGTGTCTTTACTCCATGTCCAGAAAAAGCACTTTTATACTGCTGAAAAATGGTTCCTAAGTACAGCTGGGCCTTGCTTTGCTCTGGGCACTTGGAACAGCAAAACCCACACAATTTTTGTGCAGAATAAAAGTACTTTTACTGGACATGGAATAAAGTCACAAAATACACACAGCTATGTTTGGAATTTGTTTGCAAGCCTCAGTAGGGCAATGCTGTTAGTCATATCAGTGAAAATCACCTGACAGATTCCCTTTTACATTTTCCCTCAAAACTTCAAAACTTAGCAACTTTGCTACTTTAACACTTGCGTTGTGGTTTTCCGGTATTGAGATCAGGCAGAGGATCTCAATACCGGAAAAAAACTGATCAGTTTTGTCCCCATGCATTCTGAATGGAAAGAGATCCGTTCAGGATGCATCAGGATGTCTTCAGTTCAGGCAGCTTTCAGTTTTGTGACCGGACACAAAACCGCAGCAAGCTGTAATTTTGTGTCCGGTCATAAAAACTGAAAGAAACTGATCAGGTACTGAAACCAATGTAAGTCAATGGTGACGGATCAGTTTTTTTAGGAGACTGAAAAAACGGATCCGTCACCCATTGACTTTTAATGTATTTAAGTGCCTGATCAGTTTTCTTCAGTTTTGATTTCACACAACTGCATCCTAACTGAACGGATGCATCCTGATGTGCAAAATCAAAATGGATCAGTTTAATTCAGGTATAGAGATCCTCTGCCAGAACTCAATACCTGAATTAACAACGCAAGTGTGAAAGTAGCCTAACTCATAAACTAACTAAACAATTTGTATATTGCTAGCAAATTGAACATGTTTGGTAAATTAGGTTGTACTTACTGGATGCTATTTCGGTCTTATGCACAAGGTTATCCATATAAGTACATGGGGCTATTAGTATACCTCTAAATTCCTTTGATTTTGACATTATAAAAGAAACGCTTTATATATAGGACACTAAATGTACCATGATACTATATGACTAGCACACACTAGAGTGGTAATAATAGTAATATGGATTTATCATGATTAATGTAGCCACTAGTGCAGGGGTCATAAATTCTCATTTATTAAAATTAGAGGGTTACTATAGAAAATGAGAAAATATTTGTACACATACATTCATAGCACTGTTCCTATTTTAATAAATATACGTCTGCTTCATATCCAGATATAACCTTAGCATATTTTTTCATGAATATATTATGTTACAGCAGGAATAGTTAGGATGGCAGCTACAGAATTAATCATTTTAACAACCCTCTCAAGTTCCAGGAGGTAATAACCCCTGTGTTCCAGCAATCTGTGATTTGAGGACAATTGTTTCCTGGAAACTGAAATCTTATGGGATTTAAAGTAAATTATACACTGCCATGTGATTTTACCTTCATCTAATGTATTAATTATGATTGACCTCAACAGTATTTTATCTGGAAAACCATGTGTTTAATGCAAAGTCAAATGCTATTGCACTTAAAGGGGTATTCCCATCTCACAAATGTAGTTTGTATAGTTAGATATAGCCATACCAATATTATTACTAATAGAATGTATTTATATAAAATGTACCGTTTAGAAAAGTTGCCTATTTGTATATCCATTGTCACACACACATCAGTCAGGCCGTTGCCCCTAGTTACGGCCACCACAGCCTTGAAGTAGTGGTGGCCGGCTTGCTCTTGTTCAAACCCGCTCTGAGGTAACTGCTGTATTGTGAACGCACATTGCATGAGCATGCGGAGACACATCTTAGGGTTGTAGCATTTATGTCTGCGCTTCCAAAATGCAGAGAAATGGATCCTGTTCCAAGATCAATTCATCTCTATGGAGCAGGATCCGTTTATAAAGTCTGCGTTTTGGACGGATCCTGACCATTGTGTTTTGGACTGGTAGCTTCCAAAACGCAGATGTGAAAGTACCCTAAGATATGTCTCCGCATGATCATGCCATGTGCGTTCACAATACAGCAGTTACCTCAGAGCGGGTTTGAACAACAGCAAGCCGGCCACCACTACTACATGGCTGCGGTGGTCGTAACCAGGGGCAACGGCCTGACTGATGTGTGTGGCACAATGGATATACAAATAGGCAAATCTTCTAGACGGTACATTTTAGATAAATACATTCTAATAGTAATAATATTGGTATGGCTATATCTAACACAAACTATACAAACTACATTTGTGAGATGGGAATACCCCTTTAATATGCATGCTAGCAAATAGCAGCCTAGAACAATATGTAGAATTTAAAATAATGTACAGTAGGACCAATAAATATACAGGAGCATTTACCATTTTATTGGTTACAAAGAATATCACTGCATTCATTGTATTTCTAAGTCATAAGCAGTCCCTGAGCTGTGATAAAACTTTTAAGGATAAGTCATAGTGAAACGTTGCTCTGACTTTGGGCTTGCTTTGTAAGTGGGCTGTGTATAAGTGGAGTTAAAAAACCGGAGTGCTGGTACTGACTGTGAATTTGTGGGAGTGACTGCAAATAACTGTCTAGTTTATTGCAAAGGCTTTGTTTGTTTAGTGCTTGCATTTGGTTATAACAGTTAAACCCATTTTTTTTCTCTGCTGTGTACCTGGTGAAGGGGAGTGGTTAGCAATCCCAGGTGCTATAAATTATATAGCTAAACTCTTATGCCCCTTTCACACGAGTGGGAGACTCGCATGTCTCCCGCAACGCATCTACAGGGCTGGACTCGGCACTGACAGGGATCGCATAGCAGTATATGCGATCCCAGTCAGTGCCGGAGTCCAGCCCTGTAGATGCGTTGCGGGAGACATGCAAGTCTCCCGCTCGTGTGAAAGGGGCATTATAGAGCTTGCTCTGACTTTGGGTTTGCTTTGTAAGTGGGCTGTGTATAAGTGGAGTTAAAAAGCCGGAGTGCTGGTACTGACTGTGAATTTGTGGGAGTGACTGCAAATAACTGTCTAGTTTATTGCAAAGGTCTTTGTTTGTTTAGTGCTTGCATTTGGTTATAACTAGGGATGAGCGAACTTTTGAAAAGTTCGGTTCGGTTCGCTTCGGCGAACTTTCTTGAAGTTCGGATTCGTACGAACCGAACCTAAAACGAACCTTATACGAACGAATATACGCATATTTGAGAATCTACACTAATACGTACGCTAATGCGAACATTCCCGCACAAATAACGAACATACAGTCTAGCGTTGTCAAAGGTACGCTACTTAACTGAATATGTACGCATTTGATGTGCCGTTTTTATTTTAACCAGATTCGTCTTAAAAGTTCTTAAACGAATCTGGTTCGTTACGGTTCTGTTCGCTCGTCCGAACGAACGTTCGGACGAACGAAAATAATAACCCATCTCGGCCATTCTCCTCCCAAAAGGGTGGTTTGACACGAGGGTCACACCAGGATACAAGGGATTGTAGAAGTAATAAATAATCCCTTGTATCCTGGTCTATTCTGTGAAAACGGTACAGTTTTGATGTGCCGTTTTTATTTTAACCAGATTCGTCTTAAAAGTTCTTAAACGAATCTGGTTCGTTACGGTTCTGTTCGCTCGTCCGAACGAACGTTCGGATGAACGAAAATAATAACCCATCTCGGCCATTCTCCTCCCAAAAGGGTGGTTTGACACGAGGGTCACACCAGGATACAAGGGATTGTAGGAGTAATAAATAATCCCTTGTATCCTGGTCTATTCTGTGAAAACGGTACAGTTTTGATGTGCCGTTTTTATTTTAACCAGATTCGTCTTAAAAGTTCTTAAACGAATCTGGTTCGTTACGGTTCTGTTCGCTCGTCCGAACGAACGTT
The DNA here is from genome assembly GCA_900303285.1 of Rhinella marina. NCBI lineage: Eukaryota > Metazoa > Chordata > Amphibia > Anura > Bufonidae > Rhinella > Rhinella marina. Next base: position 18,747 of record ONZH01022701.1, read on the forward strand.
CGGACGAACGAAAATAATAACCCATCTCGGCCATTCTCCTCCCAAAAGGGTGGTTTGACACGAGGGTCACACCAGGATACAAGGGATTGTAGGAGTAATAAATAATCCCTTGTATCCTGGTCTATTCTGTGGAAAAAGTAAACTTTATTTACGAACCTGATTCATACGAACTTGACGAAAGTTCGGTTCGGGGACGAACCGAACGTTCGGTAAAGTTCGTAACGAATCTGGTTCGTTACGGTTCGGTTCGCTCATCCCTAGTTATAACATTTAACCCCATTTTTTTTCTCTGCTGTGTACCTGGTGAAGGGGAGTGGTTAGCAATCCCAGGTACTATAAATTACATAGCTAAACTCTTATAGAGCTTGCTCTGACTTTGGGCTTGCTTTGAAAGTGGGCTGTGTATAAGTGGAGTTAAAAAAACGGAGTTTAAGACCAGGAGCAAAAAGTAAGGTTGGAGAGATTTTCCTTGTGTGTTAACTTGATTTGTAGTCCTCCAGCTACAGCAAACCCTAATCGCATATTTACTGTTTTTCTGTACTGTATATCCCCATCTAGCAGGTGCTCCATGGACAATGCTACCAAGTGTGTGTCCTGTGCAATGTATGCATGCCTTGAAGAACCATTCAAGAGTGAATACATTTGCACTAGATGCAATCACGTTGCATATTTGGAAGCCCAGATCTTGGATCTAAATAAACAGCTTGACATACTTAGGGGCATTAAACACCTGGAGAGAGGCTTAGACCTCACAGTGCAGGCACTGGCTGGGGTCAGTGAAGAGGAGGAGGATGGAGATGGGCAAGAGCAGGACTATCAGGTCAGAAGTTGGGTTATTGTAGTAAGGAGGGGTAGAGGGAAAAGTGCCAGGGAGGCTAGTCCTGAGCTGGAACGCCCTAGTAAATATGTCTGTTTGGCTGATATTAGGGATGAAAGCCCAGGACCAGCGACACTGCAGCAGGCCATTTCTCCTAACAACCAGGAGGATGACCGCTGCAGGAAGGATGGGAAAAGGAGAGCAGCAAAGGCCAGACAGATGCTGGTGGTAGGGGACTCCATTATTAGGCGGGCAAACAGGGTCATCTGTCACCGAGACCGTGAATGTCGAACAGTGTGTTGTTTCCCGGGTGCTCGGGTTCGGCATATCGCGGATCGGATTGACTGATTGCTGGGTGGGGCTGGGGAAGACCCGGCGGTCATGGTACACATTGGCACCAATGACAAAGTCAGGGGGAGATGGAAGGTCCTTAAAAATGATTTCAGGAAACTAGGAGAGAAGCTGAAGTCCAGGACCTCCAAGGTAGTGTTTTCAGAAATACTACCAGTGCCACGAGCGTCACTAGAGAGACAACGGGAGATTAGGGAGTTAAATAAGTGGCTCAGAGGCTGGTGCAGGAAGGAAGGGTTTGGGTTCATGGAGAACTGGGCCAACTTCTCTGTCGGCTACAAACTCTACAGTAAGGATGGGCTGCACCTTAATGGGGAGGGTGCAACTGCCCTGGGGGGAAAAATGGTTAGACGGCTGGAGGAGCTTTTAAACTAGGATCTGGTGGAAGGGTGGGGGGTAATACTAATAAGGGGGTAGATAGTGTAGATAGAGAGTGGGTCATAGGAGGGGATAGTGGGGGGTTAGTGGGGGTTGGGATTAGTGAGGAATGTAGGGAGAATATTGGGCAAAACATCAACCAAAGTAACCCAAAGACCCCGGATATTCACTTCACAGGTAATAGTAATTTAAAAAGGGGGGTACAAAATATACATAGACCTCTTAAGTGTATTTACACTAATGCCAGAAGCCTGACTAATAAAATTGGTGAACTGGAATTAGTGATGTGTGAGGAGGACTATGACATAGTGGGAATAACTGAGACATGGATGGATGATAGCTATGACTGGGCAGTTAACGTACAGGGTTACAGTCTGTTTAGAAAGGATCGCCAAAACTGGAGAGGGGGGAGGCGTCTGCCTTTATGTAAAGTCCTGTCTAAAGCCCACACTGCGGGAAGATATAAGTGAGGGACATGAAGATGTGGAGTCACTGTGGGTAGAAATAAATGGAGCCAAAAACAATAATAAAATACTAATAGGAGTTTATTATAAACCCCCTAGTATACCAGAGCCCATAGAAAATCTACTTCTAAACGAAATAGACGAGGTGGCAAATCATAATGAGGTCTTTATTATGGGGGATTTCAACTACCCAGATATAGACTGGAAAACTGAAACCTGTATATCTCATAAAGGAAACAGATTCTTGGAAATAACCAAAGACAATTACCTTTCCCAACTGGTTCAGGACCCGACTAGAGGGACAGCCATACTGGACTTGGTATTAACCAATAGACCTGACAGAACAACAGATGTGCAGGTTGGGGGACACCTGGGAAAAAGTGACCATAATATAATAACCTTCCAACTGTCATTCACAAGAGCGTTTCTTCAGGGAGGAACAAAAATACCAAACTTCAAAAAAGCTAAATTTAGCCAACAAAGAGAGGCCATAGGCCTAACTAACTGGGACAAAGTCCTCAAAAATAAAAATACAGCCACAAAATGGGATATTTTTAAAAGCATCCTAATATCTAATTGTGAGAGGTACATACCTTATGGGAATAAAAGGTGAAGGAACAGGAAAAAACAAATGTGGATAAACAGAACTGTAAAGAAAGCAATAAATGACAAACAGAAAGCATTTAAATCACTAAAACAGGAGGGGAGTGAGGAAGAATTGAAAAACTATAAGAAAAAAAATAGAATATGTAAAAGACAAATAAAAACAGCCAAACTAGAGACCGACAGATTAATCGCCAAAGAGAGTAAAACTAACCCTAAAATGTTCTTTAATTATATAAATGGTAAAAAGTATAAACCTGAAGGTGTCGGCCCCTTACAGAGTAATGAGGGGGGAGTTGCAGAGAGCGATGAGGAGAAAGCAAAGCTACTAAATATCTTTTTCTCTACTGTATTCACTGAGGAAAATAAACTGTCAGATGACAGAGGGTTTTCTAAGAGATGCTATCTTGGAGTACCTCAATGAAAATAAGCAAATTACTCCATATCAGCATGGCTTCATGAGGGATCGGTCATGTCAAACCAATTTAATCAGTTTCTATGAGGAGGTAAGTTCTAGACTGGACCACAGCGAATCAATGGATGCCGTATCTGGACTTCTCCAAAGCATTTGACACTGTACCACATAAAAGGTTAGTATATAAAATCAGAATGCTTGGCCTGGGAGAAAATGTCTGTATGTGGGTAAGTAACTGGCTCAGTGATAGAAAACAGAGGGTGGTTATTAATGGTACATACTCAGATTGGGTCACTGTAACTAGTGGGGTACCACAGGGGTCAGTATTGGGCCCTATTCTCTTCAATATATTTATTAATGATCTTGTAGAAGGCTTGCACAGTAAAATATCAATTTTTGTAGATGACACTAAACTGTGTAAAGTAATTAACACAGAAGAGGACAGTACACTGCTACAGATGGATCTTGATAGACTCGAGGCTTGGGCAGAGAAGTGGCAGATGAGGTTTAACACTGACAAATGTAAGGTTATGCATATGGGAAGGAATAATGCAAGTCACCAGTACATACTAAATGGTAAAATATTGGGTAACTCTGACATGGAAAAGGACCTAGGAATTTTAGTGAACAGCAAACTGAGCTGCAGAAACCAGTGTCAGACAGCTGCTGCCAAGGCCAATAAGATAATGGGTTGCATCAAAAGAGGCATAGATGCCCGTGATGAGAACATAGTCCTGCCACTTTACAAATCACTCCCCTCAGTCGTCTTTTTTTTAAAGTGAATAACCCTAATTTTGATAATCTTTCTGGGTACTGTAGTCCACCCATTCCAGTTATTACATTAGTTGCCCTCCTCTGAACCCTCTCCAGCTCTGCTATGTCTGCCTTGTTCACAGGAGCCCAGAACTGTACACAGTACTCCATGTGTGGTCTGACTAGTGATTTGTAAAGTGGCAGAACTATGTTCTCATCCCGGACATCTATGCCCCTTTTGATGCAACCCATTTTGCGGCCTTGGCAGCAGCTGTTTGACACTGGTTTCTACAGCTTAGTTTGCTGTTCACTGAAATTCCTAAGTCCTTTTCCATGTCAGTGTTACCCATTGTTTTACCATTTAGTATGTCCTGGTGACTTACATTATTCCTTCCCATGTGCATAACCTTACATTTGTAATACAGTACAAAGCAAGATGTTAAAAACTTTCTTCTTATAATCAGTAAAATCTTGGACGTCAGATTCTAATCAATATAACACTTAAGCAAAGCCCCCAGAAGCAGGTAGTAGTAGTGCTCCCCATTTCCTCTTTTTGGGTGTGACCTGGTCTTTTAAATTAGTGTGCGCTCTGCTTATGCATGGACGCTGAAAAAGGGGGCCCTAAAACATATTTTTTATTTCCACTGAGCTCCTTTTCCACCAATACGTCCAGCTGAACCTGAATTTTACCACTAACCTTGCCTTCTGATGTCTGGGCCGTTCCTGGCGACTAGAGATACAGTGTGTGCAGTAGCTCGTGGTGGATTTAAAACAAGCTGTCTAGAGTGTTGTGCCCATCTCACAACTAACCCAGGTGAGCATTTAGTGGTTGTCCAATTTTTTTTAATATTGATGACCTCTCCTCAGGAGATTTCATCAATATCAGACTTAAATTAGTGTGTGCTTGCTGGAGACAAGGAAGGGATGAGAGTGGTAGCGGCACGGTGGCTAAACTCTCTCCCTTTAGCTCTCCCTGGGATGTGCATTTAGTGAAAGGAGGGTACACTATTTCTTACCTCAGAACACACCCTAGTATTGGGGCTACTGTATATGTTGGCTGGGGTGCTCTTAATGTTAAATGTGTAATGAAGTGCAAGGCAGATGGCTGATGGAGTCAATTACAAGGCCCATCTGATTGTAATAAAGTCTCACTTTATTGAAGAGGTCATGGAAGTAGTGGTTTATATAGAAGATGTTTTTAGATGGGGGAGTTGTACTCTGTCTTAGAGGGTTGTATTACTGTACTTATATGTCCAAGCAAGGCAAATCACAGTTATTTTCATTTCACATCACTATACTGAAATACTCTAAATAAACCAGATATAGCTTTATGTATAGAAATGTCTTATTACAAGAGGCACTTTCTTATAGATCTCGGTGAGCTGAGATGAGTCACTGTTCTATGTGTAAACCATGAGTGGATTAACACCACAGTATCTTTTTTGTGCTGATTGTCAGGAAGCTCGGAGACCAAGGCTTTGGCCATCAATGTTGATACCCAAAGTAAACACTTTTAACTACAATACCTCATTGTTCCCTCTCCTCTGTACTTCTTCCTAAGGCCTCTTTCACACTAGCGTTAGCACGGATCCGGCACCTAAAGGGTGCCAACGGATCCGTGCTAACGCTATACATGTGTGGAGCCGGAGCAGCGCTCCGGCCCCACATATGACACACATTGAAACAAGACACAGACATACATACAAACAAACATACAGACATACATACAAACATACAGACATACATACATACTCACATACTCCAGGGACGCCGGCAGAACGTCTTCACGCGCCTCCTGCGCGCAGTGATGACGATTCCCCACAGCGCCCTCTGCTGGGCGCAGTGGGGAAACGTCATAGCTGCGCACAGGAGGCGCGTTAAGACATGCTGCCGGCGTCCCTGGAGTATGTGAGTATGTATGTATGTCTGTATGTTTGTATGTATGTCTGTATGTATGTTTGTATGTATGTCTGTATGTATGTAGCCGGATCCGGAATGACCCCCCATTGGAAATCAATGGAGGACAGATCCAGATTACTGGTGTGTCCACACCAAATGGATCCGTCCCCATTGACTTGCATTGGGGGTCATTCCGGATCCGTCTTGGTGCGGATGCCTGGACCGGAGAGCAAACCGCAGCATGCTGCGGTTTGTTCTCCGGTCTGAAGACGGAACGGAATGCTTTCAGGAGCATTCCGTTGTCTTCAGTTCAGTTTTGTCCCCATTGACAATGAATGGGGACAAAACTGATGCGTTTTATTTCGGTATTGAGCCCCTATGATGGAACTCAATACCGGAATTTTAAAACGCTAGTGTGAAAGTAGCCTAACTGATGCTTGTCCTACACCCTGGTCATTGCAAATAAATGTGAGATAAGCAGCAATGAGAACAATTCCTTTGTTTGCTCTTTTGTCAGCTCCTCTACTGGTTTTGAAAAAAGTGTACTGTTGAATTTAGAACAGAATAAGAATTTACTGCTAAAGTAAGGAAATGTTATTAGATTGAAATGCAACCCTAGCATATATACTTGATAATCCCAAATAGTGTGTGGAGCAAAAGTAGCTGTAAGGCCTCTTGTGACTGCAGTCAGTGTTCAGTGAGCTGGTACATAATGCAGATTGTGAATGGCAAGTACAAAGCTGGTGAGGATAATAATGACATTGGGGGGGGGATGACCTGAAGGGGAATGTCCTGGAGCAGTGGCCAGAGGACATTCAAACCCCTACATAATCTGCTAACATCTTGAAATGGAAGCGGTAGCAGTTTCTATGTATCGAAACAGACAAAACTACATAACTTCCAGTCCACAAAAAAAGGGCTAAAAGTGATGGAAAGCTTTGGAATTTTTAATCAATGAACTTTAGAAAAATATATTTGCTTCTTGATAGTTGCAAAACATTTTTTCTCTCTCTGAACAACCCTTTTAATGACCAGACACAGTGGTTTAACGGGCCAAACTGTTTTATTTGTTGGGCTAACATTTTTTTTTTACTTGACATGTAGTGCTCTTTTTTAAAATGTTTTTCAAGGATTTGTTTTTCTTTTTTAATTTTATTTAGAGAAAAATGTGCAAAAAAATGGTCATTTTTTATTCTTGAAATAGCAATAAATACAGGGTGGGCTATTTATATGGATACACCTAAATAAAATGGGAATAGTTGGTGATATTAACTTTCTGTTTGTGGCATATTAGTATATGGGAGGGGGAAAACTTTTCAAGATGGGTGGTGACCATGGCGGCCATTTTGAAGTCGGCCATTTTGGATCCAACTTTAGTTTTTTCAATGGGAAGAGGGTCATGTGACACATCAAACTTATTAAGAATTTCACAAGAAAAACAATGGTGTGCTTGGTTTTAATGTAACTTTATTCTATCATGAGTTATTTACAAGTTTCTGATCACTTATAAAATGTGTTCAAAAAGCTGCTCATTGTGTTGGATAGTCAATGCAACCCTCTTCTCCCACTTTTCACACACTGATAGCAACACCGCATAAGAAATGCTAGCACAGGCTTCCAGTATCCATAGTTTCATTTCGTATCTTCACAGCATAGACAATTGCCTTCAGATGACCCCAAAGATAAAAGTCTAAGGGGGTCAGATCGGGAGACCTTGGCGACCATTCAACTGGTCCACGATGACCAATCCACTTTCCAGAAAACTGTCCATCTAGGAATGCTCGGACCTGACACCCATAATGTGGTGGTGCACCATCTTGCTGGAAAAACTCAGCGAATGTGCCAGCTTCAGTGCATAAAGAGGGAAACACATCATCATGTAGCAATTTCACATATCCAGTGGCCTTGAGGTTTCCATTGATGAAGAATGGCCCCACTATCTTTGTACCCCATACACCACACCATACCATCAATTTTTGCGTTCCATCAGTCTTGGAGAGGTCTATCCAATGTGGGTTAGTGTCAGACCAATAGAGGTGCTTTTGTTTGTTAACTTCACCATTCACATAAAAATTTGCCTCATCACTGAACAAAATTTTCTGTGTAAACTGAGGGTTCTGTTCCAATTTTTGTTTTACCCATTCTGCAAATTCAGTGCGCTGATCTGGGTCATCCTCGTTGAGATGCTGCTGCAGCAGTTTGTAAGGGTGCCATTTGTGAGTAGCTAATATCCGCCAAAAGGACGTTTGACTGATGCCACTCTCCAGTGACATGCGGCGAGTGCTACGCTGTGGGCTCTTGCTGAATGAAGCTAGGACAGCCACTGATGTTTCTTCATTAGTGACAGTTTTCATGCATCCACATTTTGGCATATCCAACACTGAACCAGTTTCACGAAACTTGGTAAGCAGTTTGCTAACTGTAGCATGGGAGATGGGTGGTCTCGTAGGGTGTCTTGCATTGAAATCTGCTGCAATGACCTCCAGACATCAACACAATTTCTATCCGCTCCTCACGTGTTAACCTCTGCGACATGTCAATGGCTGTAAACAAATAGAAGCTTGTAAATAACTCATGGAATAATAAAGTAAAGTTAAAACCAAGCATGCCATTGTTTTTCTTGTGAAATTCTCAATAAGTTTGATGTGTCACATGACCCTCTTCCCATTGAAAAAACTAAAGTTGGATCCAAAATGGCCAACTTCAAAATGGCCGCCATGGTCACTACCCATCTTGAAAAGTTTTCCCCCTCCCATACACTAATGTGCCACAAACAGGAAGTTAATATCACCAACCATTCCCATTTTATTTAGGTGTATCCATATAAATGGCCCACCCTGTATACACAATAACTGTAAACAAAAAATACATTTGTTGTACTATACATTGATCATCTCACCAATTTCATGAAAATCTCTTTCAAGTGGGTCCCTACACTAATGTGGCACAATACTGCAAGCTGTAAGCGGCAGTACTAATACCAAGGAAGAATAAAAAATGAGGGATATGCAAATGCCACAACTGTAGTAAAAAAGACATGGATCCCACATCCGTGTTATACATTGATCTAATGCTGATAAATAGAGATAAGCCAAGTTTTGAAAACTTTTGTTCGGCTGCTTAGCTAATTTTTGACAAGGAACTCAATTCATTATGAATTACTTAGTCACGGATCGCTTTCCATTGTATGGAGTGGGTGCAATGATGGGGAACAGTGATCCCCCCTTCATTTAACCCCTCAGATGTTGCATTCAAACAGATTACAGCATCTGTGGCTCACATTCAGATGCTCAGGGTTAATCAGGGTTTAAAAATATATACAGTATATTCACCTCATCCACTTGATCGTGGAGAGGCTGTCCGCTTTTGTCTTGATTGAAGAAAACCCACTATAGGACCCTCAGTGAGTGTAATGATGTCACCAGATATGATATCACTGTGCCCAGCGTGATCTGTGGTGAGCAGGATGGCCTCTCCATGATCAATTGGATGAGGTGAGTATATATATATTTTTTTACTTTTAGCCACCATAATTTGATTCGCTCAACACTTCTGATAAACAAAATATAAAAATATGAACATGAGGTTTTTATAATACATTTTGATCTAAATGCAAAGCTCACGTGCCAGTTTCAAAGTGACCATTTTCAAATGGCCCACTACATTAATTAGCAAAATAATCTTTTCTGTTCTGTTCATATGATGTGGTGCTGCCTGGTGATTGTCGTTGTGGTAGTGCTGTGACTGTGGAGAGCCAATGAGACATAGCCTGACAGCAACATCGCTTTTGGTTTGCTGTGTTGTGTTTACATTTTGTCGTATGGCAAATTAGTCTAGGACGCGCTTAAAAGAGGTTTTAGTGAAGGTGGCAAGTGGACTTATACATTTTGTCCAAAACTTATAAAAAGAAGTCCATGTTCCTATTGATAAATTAAATAAGTAAATTTTTAAATAAAATAATAAAAATAAGTCATAGTCACCTTACCAATTGCCTGCTGCTTCTGATGCTTGCTGACTCCCCACTAATTTCTGCTTTCAGATCCCCCATAACACATTGGAAATAATTGCTCAGCCAATCAGTGACAGAGGGAGTTCATCTACAGTATCTATCTATCTAATCAATTTTAACTTGATTCACTTTTTGTGTTTTATTGGGTAACATACTTGACATGCGACATGTTGTTAAGCTTGCTGAAACAAAGCTATAATTCCTTACACTGGTGCCTCACCATCTATGCAACCATACAGTTAGTACATACATATTGTACATAAATATACAAAAAATACATATGAATCAAAGGTACCATATTACAGGACACATTACAGAAAAAGGTTCAAACCAACAAACACTTCATAATTTGCTTTAAAAAAAAACTGCTGCACATTGTTTTCTCCTTTGTCCCCTTTTTCTTTTCTCTTTCTATTTTAAACCTTTTTGAAGATTAAAGTCAGAGTCTGTTGTGAATATGTGTACAGAGGATTTCCAGAATGTTTTCCTGTACTGTGCACTTTCATGTCTCTTTCTGAAGTAGGAGTCAGTACATGGCTTCCCTTTCTTTTAAGAGACATGACTTCTCCACTTTTCTTTGAGTTGTCTTGTTCCTTCAAGCTGTGACACAAACATTTGAGAAAAAAAATAAATGGAAATTTTACAGCCTGGAGAGACTATTACTTCCCTGTGGTGCTGATTTTAGTTCCTAAATGCACTACTGCCGTTCATCTTCTCTTCAACTAGAAAGCCCCATTCTGTTGTTTGGTGTTTTACAGTAAACTATATCCAAATGATTCCCTTAAATCTTGGGATGTCTTTTTTTCTTTAAAATACATATTATAGGGTGTGTTATTTTTTAAGTCAAAAAGTTTAAAAATGCATTAGTCAATATTGGAATCACACAGTGATAAGTTTTCTGATAATATAATAATAAATAATATAAGGAAGTAACTCAGCTCTGAAGATAAAATGGGTTCACAAAAATGGCCTTTTTCTCACGTTCTGTTTAGTGGCCAGCTTCAGATATTAGCATTTTTTTTGCCACTGTCATTTTTGTTAATTAGGTGGTGAAAATGTAGCATTCTATAGCCCTTGCCATTTTTTTTTCAGGCGATTGAATATTGCCTTCTCTATAGAGGAAAAATGTTATTAAAAAACACTAGTCTGCAAACACATTGACCCAAATTTACTAATGTGTCTGCATCACAAACTTGACTAAAAAGTGGTGCGATTTTGTGCAATTTAGCACATCTATGGTTTCTACACATTTTTCTGTCATGCTTAATGAGTGGTGATGGGCTTAGCAGAAATGGGCCAGAGCTTTGCAGAAAAGGAAAAGGGGCATTCTCTGCAGGGGA
>ONZH01022702.1:0-34888 GCA_900303285.1 Rhinella marina
TATCCATTGTGAGTGGGGTTGAGGAGGCAAATACATCCCAACACTTCCCCCAAAAATTTGTCGTGTTCCCGACAACAGGGGGATTGTAGAAGGAAGTGTGGGCATTGCATAAAATATGTAAATATATGCATGCATGCATGCATGCCCCCTTAATATGCATGCCTGTATATACATATGTTTATGTGCCTTTTAGATGGCCCAAAATAATGCCCATGTATATATACATGCCCCAGTGAATATATATATATATATATATATATATATATATACAGTACAGACCAAAAGTTTGGACACACCTTCTCATTCAAAGAGTTTTCTGTATTTTCATGACTATGAAAATTGTAGATTCACAATGAAGGCATCAAAACTATAAATTAACACATGTGGAATTATATACTTAACAAAAAGGTGTGAAACAACTGAAAATATGTCTTATATTCTAGGTTCTTCAAAGTAGCCACCTTTTGCTTTGGTTACTGCTTTGTACACTCTTGGCATTCTCTTGATGAGCTTTAAGAGGTAGTCACTAGAGATGAGCAAGCATGCTCGTCCGAGCTTGGTGCTCGTTCGAGTATTAGGGTACTCATAAGTGCTCGCTGCTCAGACGAGTATCTCGCCATGCTCGAGGAAATGGCATCTCCCGCATTTAGAATTTTTGGCGCCTATAAACTCAGCCAATCACAAGCCTGGAGACTCTGCGGTACACCCAGCATCACGTGGGGCCCTTACATGTCGATAGCAGGGGTTGGCTGGCCTGATCAGGTGACCCTGGAATATACTAGTGACTGCCCGCGGTGCTCGGCTCAGATGCTGTCTGGATGTCGTTCGGGACAGATCAGCTGCGTTTCAGGGAGAGTGTTAGGGCCTGGATTTAGTTCTCTGTTAGGCAGGAGTGATATCAAAAGAACCCAAAAGACCTTCTAAGGGCTACAAGACACTTTTTTTTGTCTCCTGGCTGGGCTGGCTGGCACTAGTAGTGCAGCTATCGCCATATATAACACTTTTTTTTTTATTGATTTATCTCAGTGATACAAATCCATTTCATACAGCTGTGTGGAACCATTCTGTGTGTCACAGTTCAGCTGTCCACTCACCACAAACCACAATCCGTATTTTCTGTCCAGGTGACCCATACTGTACGTCACGTAATCAAATACAGTCTTTTGCTTTCACTGATACAGCTACATTAGAAAAATCTCTGTAAGACATTTGTCTGGGTTGCAGTCAAAATAGCCACAGTAAGCAGGGGCTGAGTTTGCTCTCTGATATTTTCTGCATGTCACGTTAAAAAAAAATATATATATATATATATATAAAAAAATAAAAAAAAAATAGTTTTTTTGTTGTTTTATCTCAGTGATACAAATCCATTTCATACAGCTGTGTGGAACCATTCTGTGTGTCACAGTTCAGCTGTCCAGTCACCACAAACGCACAATCCGTATTTTCTGTCCAGGTGACACATTCTGTACGTCACGTAATTAAAAAAGGTCTTTTGCTCTCACTGATACAGCTACATTACAAAAATCTCTGTGCGACATTTATCTGGGTTGCACTTAAGCAGACCAAGTCTGCCTAATCTAATAGTTTCAGTGTAATTGCTCCATACTGCACGGTACGTAATAACATACGTAATTTAGCTCTAACTTATCCACCTATATACAAAGCACAATCCGTATTTTATGTCCAGGTGACACATTCTGTACGTCACTTAATTGAAAAAGGTCTTTTGCTCTCACTGATACAGCTACATTACAAAAATCTCTGTGCGACATTTGTCTGGGTTGCACTTAAGCAGACCAAGTCTGCCTAATCTAATAGTTTCCGTGTAATTGCTCCATACTGCACGGTACGTAATAACATACGTAATTTTGCTCTAACTTATCCACCTATATACAAAGCACAATCCGTATTTTCTGTCCAGGTGGCACATTCTGTACGTCACTTAATTAAAAAAGGTCTTTTGCTCTCACTGATACAGCTACATTAGAAAAATCTCTGTACGACATCTGGGTTGCACTTAAGCAGACCAAGTCTGCCTAATCTAATAGTTTCTGTGTAATTGCTCCATAGTGCACGGTACGTAATAACATACGTAATTTTGCTCTAACTTATCCACCTATATACAAAGCACAATCCGTATTTTCTGTCCAGGTGACACATTCTGTATGTCACTTAATTAAAAAAGGTCTTTTGCTCTCACTGAATCAGCTACATTACAAAAATCTCTGTGCGACATTTGTCTGGGTTGCACTTAAGCAGACCAAGTCTGCCTAATCTAATAGTTTCCGTGTAATTGCTCCATACTGCACGGTACGTAATAACATACGTAATTTTGCTCTAACTTATCCACCTATATACAAAGCACAATCCGTATTTTCTGTCCAGGTGACACATTCTGTATGTCACGTAATTAAAAAGGTCTTTTGCTCTCACTGATACAGCTACATTACAAAAATCTCTGTGCGACATTTGTCTGGGTTGCACTTAAGCAGACCAAGTCTGCCTAATCTAATAGTTTCAGTGTAATTGCTCCATAGTGCACGGTACATAGTAACATACGTAATTTTGCTCTAACTGATCCACCTATATATTTTCTTGTTCAGATTGAACAAGTTTGTGGGTTTCAGTACAGCAGGCCCATTTTTTTTTGTACATATAATACACTTATATACAGAAAATGTTGAAGCCCCCAGGGCTAAGGGTCGAGGACGAGGGCTGTGGGCGTGGGCATTCAATTACTGCAGGGGCAGAGGCCGTGGTCCTGGGCAGGGTGAGACAGTACCTGCTGATGAGGGAGCAGGGGAACGCCACAGAGCTACACTCCCTAGCTTCATGTCTCAACTTACAGGGACACGTGGTAGAGGACTGTTGAAACCACAACAGTGCGAACAGGTGATGTCGTGGATTGCGGACAATGCTTCAAGTAATTTGTCCATCAGTCAGTCTTCCACGCAGTCCACCCACGTTACCCAAGGGAGCACTCCTCTGGCTCCTCCACCTCAACCTCCTTCCCCCCAGTCTGCCCCCTCCCAGGAAAATTAGGAATGCGATCCGGCATACTCTGAGGAACTGTTTTCTGGACCCTTCCCAGAGTCACAAACCACTTCTTAGGTTGCTGCTGACCTCTTTCCCGATGCCCAAGTTTTCCAACTGTCGCAGTCTGTGGGTGATGATGATGACATTGTTGACTTAGTGGAAGAAGTGTGTAAAGAGGTGTCGGACGATGAGGAGACACGGTTGTCAGACAGTGGTGAAGTTGTTGTCAGGGCAGGAAGTCAGAGGGGGGAGCAGACTGAGGAATCGGAGGATGACGAGGTGACTGACCCAAGCTGGGTTGATAAGCCGAGTGAAGACAGTGCTTCTGAGACGGAGGCGAGTGCTGCACCAGAACAGGTTGGAAGAGGCAGTGGTGTGGCCAGAGGGAGAAGCAGGGCCAGAGCTGGTGCATCAGCAGCAACTGTTTCACGTAGTGAAGCTCCCGTGGCGAGGCCTAGATGTTCGCAAGTCTGGAGGTTCTTTAAAGAAAGTGAGGATGACCGACGGACTGTGGTGTGCAACCTGTGCCACACCAGGATCAGCAGGGGTGCCACCACTACTAGCCTAACCACCACCAGCATACGTAGGCATATGAGTGCTAAACACCCCACTCAGTGGAACCAAGGCCGTTCACCTCCTGCGGGTCACACCACTGCTCCTTCCCCTGTGTCACTCACTGCCTCTGCTAGTCAACCCCCTGCCCAGGACCCCGGCACGAGCGCCTCCCACTGGAAAACCGCACCTTCACCTCCACGATCCTCCACAGCGTCCACCAATGTGTCCGAGCGCAGCGTTCAGCTGTCTTTACAGCAGATGCTGGAGCGCAAGAGGAAATACAGTTCCACCCACCCACATGCCCACGCCCTCAACGTCCACATCTCCAAATTGCTGAGCCTGGAGATGCTGCCCTATAGGCTGGTAGACACCGAAGCCTTTCGCAATCTCATGGCGGTGGCTGCCCCTCGGTATTCGGTCCCCAGCCGCCACTATTTTTCCCGATGTGCCGTCCCATCCCTACACCAGCACGTGTCACAGAACATCATCCGTGCCCTGACCAATGCTGTTTCTGAGAAGGTCCACCTAACCACGGACACGTGGACAAGTGCTGCCGGGCAGGGACACTATATATCACTGACGGCACATTGGGTTAACTTGGTGGAGGCTGGGATCTGTCTGATTTGCTCACCAAGGTGCGCCGCATCTGTGCGCATTTCCGCAAGTCGACCACAGATGCTGCCACTCTCAGGGCAGCGCAGCGCCGCCTACAACTGCCCGCTCACCGACTGTTGTGCGACGTGCCCACAAGATGGAATTCGACATTAAACATGTTATCCAGAGTTTACCAGCAGCGCAGAGCGATTGTAGACTGCCAGATGTCAACTTCCACCAGAACTGGTGGTCAGGTCAGTCAGATTCCTCAAGTCTACAATGAGGAGTGGACGTGGATGTCTGATATCTGCCAGGTGTTGAGCAACTTTGAGGAGTCAACACAGATGGTCAGCAGCGATGCCGCCATTATCAGCCTCACCATCCCGCTGCTTTGCCTGTTGAAAAACTCACTGCTCAGCATGAAGACGGAAGCTTTGCGCTTGTCACAAGAGACGGTGGAGGAAGATGCGTCGCTTGATAGCCAGAGCACCCTCCGGCCTGTTTCTAAGCGCGTATCGGAGGAGGGGGATGAGGATGAGGAGGAAGAGGAGAAGAATGTCGGCGAGACAGAAGAGGGTACCAGTGCTCAGTCCTTCTTAACTCTTGAGCATGTATGGGCTGAAGAGGAGGACTTGGAGGAGGAGGAGGAGGAGGAGGAGGAGGAGGAGGAAATGGAGAGTCAGGCCAGTGAGAAGAGGGAATTCTTGCGTGTTGGGACTCTGGCGCACATGACAGACTTCATATTAGGCTGCCTATCCCGTGACCCTCGCGTTAGAAGCATTTTTTTCAAACAGCGATTACTGGGTGTTCACTCTCCTGGACCCACGGTACACGCAGAACCTTTCCACTCTCATCATCAACTGACAGCGCTGACAGGCTGACGCTTATTAAAATGAACAAAGCCTGGATTTCACCGGAGTTCAAATCTCCTCCGGGGGAAAGCAGCTAAAGATTAACATTACTTATGTATCCGATTCCTCTTCTCTACTCCTCCTACTCCTCCTCCTCGTCGTCTTTGCCTAACTCTGACCCAAAAAACGCCATTTTTTAGAGGTCCAACTGGCACTCTTTTACCACAATTTTTCCGGAGGTCCATCTACAGGCCCTCTCTCTAAACAATTTTTTCGGAGGTCCACCTACAGGCCCTCTCTCCAAACAATTTTTCCGGAGGTCCACCTACAGGCCCTCTCTCCAAACAATTTTTCCGGAGGTCCACCTACAGGCCCTCTCTCTAAACAATTTTTCTTTGCACCTAGTTGGGTGCTTCCCTAACATGTGATGGGCATGTGCCTCGCCTTTCTTGGTCTGGGTGAGCACAATTGCCACCAGGCTGTTGCAGGAGAATTTGGGGTAATGGTGGGATTAGGCAGCCTCAGAGGCATCCATGCATGCTGCCCCTGCTGTTTCCTGTCCATTTCCGTGGTGTTTCCATCATTTTCTGAGGTTTCCAGGTTTTCACCCAGCCTTCCCTAGGCAGAGCCTTGGTCCCCTGCAAAAATGCTCGAGTCTCCCATTGACTTCAATGGGGTTCGTTACTCGAAACGAGCACCCGAGCATCGGGAAAAGTTGGTTTCCTTTCGGGCATTTTAGTGCTCGCTCATCTCTAGTAGTCACCTGAAATGGTATTCCAACAGTCTTGAAGGAGTTCCCAGAGATGCTTAGCACTTGTTGGCCCTTTTGTCTTCACTCTGCGGTCCAGCTCACCCCAAACCATCTCGATTGGGTTCTGGTCTGGTGACTGTGGAGGCCAGGTCATCTGGCGTAGCACCCCATCACTCTCCTTCTTGGTCAAATAGCCCTTACACAGCCTGGAGGTGTGTTTGGGGTCATTGTCCTGTTGATAAATAAATGATGGTCCAACTAAACGCAAACCGGATGGAATAGCATGCCGCTGCAAGATGCTGTGGTAGCCATGCTGGTTCAGTATGCCTTCAATTTTGAATAAATCCCCAACAGTGTCACCAGCAAAGCACCCCCACACCATCACACCTCCTCCTCCATGCTTCACGGTGGGAACCAGGCATGTAGAGTCCATCCGTTCACCTTTTCTGCGTCGCACAAAGACACGGTGGTTGGAACCAAAGATCTCAAATTTGGACTCATCAGACCAAAGCACAGATTTCCACCGGTCTAATGACCATTCCTTGTGTTCTTTAGCTCAAACAAGTCTCTTCTGCTTGTTGCCTGTCCTTAGCAGTGGTTTCCTAGCAGCTATTTTACCATGAAGGCCTGCTGCACACAGTCTCCTCTTAACAGTTGTTGTAGAGATGTGTCTGCTGCTAGAGCTGCTGTTAACCCTCCGATTTCTGAGGCTGGTGACTCGGATGAACTTATCCTCCGCAGCAGAGGTGACTCTTGGTCTTCCTTTCCTGGGGCGGTCCTCATGTGAGCCAGTTTCTTTGTAGCGCTTGATGGTTTTTGCGACTGCAGTTGGGGACACTTACAAAGTCTTCCAAATTTTTCAGACTGACTGACCTTCATTTACTTCAAGTAATGATGGCCACTCGTTTTTCTTTACTTAGCTGCTTTTTTCTTGCCATAATACAAATTCTAACGGTCTATTCAGTAGGACTATGAGCTGTGTATCCACCTGACTTCTGCCCAACACAACTCATGGTCCCAACTCCATTTATAAGGCAAGAAATCCCACTTATTATACCTGACAGGGCACACCTGTGAAGTGAAAACCATTTCAGGTGACTACCTCTTAAAGCTCATCAAGCTAATGCCAAGAGTGTGCAAAGCAGTAATCAAAGCAAAAGGTGGCTACTTTGAAGAACCTAGAATATAAGACATATTTTCAGTTGTTTCACACTTTTTTGTTAAGTATATAATTCCACATGTGTGAATTCATAGTTTTGATGCCTTCAGTGTGAATCTACAATTTTCATAGTCATGAAAATACAGAAAACTCTTTGAATGAGAAGGTGTGTCCAAACTTTTGGTCTGTACTGTATATTGTGGCCCAATTGCTCCTAATGCATATAGATGTATGTATATATGCCCCAGAATTATATACATGCATCTATATGTATATAAAATGTCCCCCTGTGACCGGGTGCCCCCCCTGCATCCCTGAGCAGGCGCATACCAGCGCGCCTGCAGGAGACAGATGTCGCCCAGATGACTGGACATTAAGTCCAGTTTCTGGCACATCAAAAGGACAGAGGATCGATAAGATCCTCTGCCCTTTTGTTAAACATCTCCAGCGCTGCCGGAGGTGTTTAACATAGCAGGGACAGGGAAACGAAAGGTTTCCCTGCCCCTGTATACCTCGCACCGCCGGAGATACGAGGGTAATTCACAGGCGGGAGGATCAAAGAGATCCTCCGCCTGTTAATACCTGTGTGCGCGGGTAGGCGGGGGGTGACGTCATATCACCGCGCCAGCCCACGTGCACGCCGGCAGCACGGGAGCGAGCGTATCGAATTAACCCTTTGTTTTCCTAGGGACGGTAAAGTAGTTAGGCTTGGGAGGGTGCTGCCTTTTATGAGTGTGTATGTTTAGTTAGTTTTCTGGGTGGTATTTCTACGTGGGTTTGTATAGTGTAGTTAGGTTTTTATACAAAGGTTGTGTAGTGTATTGTTGTGCGGCTATATATATATATATATAATATATATATATATATATATATATATAATATATATATATATATATATATATATATATATAGTGCAAATAAGTAGACTGTAGACATAGTATTTTGTAATAAATCTTTTTATTATATAAAGTACCGTTTACAGTGTCTTTTTGTAGCCCCGACAGTACTAGGTAGTTGACACAGTGCAGGGAATAGACATCAGTAAGGGAATAAATAGGTGGAGCTAGCGATAGCCAGCCACTTCTATTTATGCATATTGATGATTAATATTACCTAAAATATTAATAATTAATATCCCCTACAACACTGTCCAACTGACATATGCGAGTTGGTGGGTGAGGGTGGATGCCAACAACCCGGCAAAAGTGCTGGAAGCGGCAATTCTAGGATCTTATGAAGTTCTGACAAACCTTTTATACAGAGCGGGTAACTATTTAGGTAGGTCTCTGACTTCAAATATGACTACGGTAATAAAAATATGGAAGCACCATGTCTGGGTGTGGGGCGACAGGGGCAGGGGGAAGGGATGGTCACCGACGTTGCCTTTGTGGAAAAACTTGAGGCTATGGGAGTTATATAAACTACCTGACTTTGAGTTTTGGCTGCAACATGGCATTAAATATGTGAACCAATTGTACTCTGAGGGAGTTTTCAAAACCTTCTTTTTTTCGGGCACGGGACGCTCGCACAGGGGGGCCCGGGACGCTCACAGGTGACCATCAATACTTGAGGGACAGGGCAGTTACAATGAAGGTTTGACCCCCAGCAGCCCTGCACCCCCCTCCTCCACAGACACTGCTGCATGCCTTTTACTGGATGGACTTACCAGCCAGAGAGGGAACAGGCCTGGTGCTTTCATAAGAGAGGGTCCTGGGAGCAGCCAGCAGTCCAGGAGTTGAGGTCAGAACCAGCAGAAGGCCCAGTCATCTGAGTCTGGTTTGGGCCTCCAGCCTGGAGAAAGTGCAGGCAAAGGGTGGGGGCGGAGCTATGTTAGCTCCGCCCACACCGAACATCCGATGTCTGTGGCAGCAGGATGCTAACACAGACAGTGCAGTCTTGGAGGTCCGGTGAGAGGGGGAAACTGTGGGTGGTTGACAGCAGCAGAGAGCCAGGCAGGGAGCGGGGGAAGGAAAAAAGGCTCCCACTGTCCCTCACTTACTTTTCAGACAGCAGGGGGCCCCTTTTGGAGAGGGGGCCCTGGGCAATTGCTCTCCCCCCTAACGCCGGCCCTGGGTGAGCTGCATCTAGGTCACAAGATCAATGAACGTGTCATCACCGGCCTAGGGAAAGCTGCACGTGTGACGCTGCCTTCTCGAACAGCTGATTGGTGGGTTGTCGGACTCCTATCGATGCCCTATCCTTAAACTATAGGGAAACCCTTTTAACTTTGTATTTAGAAGTTAAAGCATAATGGAGATGGAATTTAAAAGTTTCATTTTTTGAGCAGATTTTCCACTTTAATCCATTTTTTTTCCTGTAATAGCAAGGGGTAACAGCAAAATATACCTCTATGTATTAGCATGATTCTGCAGTTTACAGAAACACCCCATATGTGGTCGTAAATCTCTTCATGGGCACATAGCAAGGCTCAGAAGGAAGGGAGCACAATATTGTTAATAACATTTATTTATGACATGTTGAAACAAATCTAGACAACAATTCCAAACAAAGTATTCTGTCATTGAGAATTACATAGAAAAATAAGTGTGTTACAGTGATACACAACATTGTTAAATTAACAATTCTAAGTTATACAATTGCATAATACAGCAACATGAATCAAATGGAGATGGAATGGACCACAGATGGGTCCTTAGTTGTCTTGGAATGTGTGGCAGCAGAAAGGAAAAAAAAAGAGAAAACAGTAATTTAACAAAGAAAGGGAAAGCGACGGATGATTGGGAGAGGTAAGAGGGTGGAGAACGGGAGAATAGTGGAGAGAAATAAAAAAAACTCAGGCTGTAAGTTCTGTATGTAGCATTTCAGTGGCATACAGAGTTTATTCTAAGAAGTCAATTATTCTGTGCAAAGCAATGTATTTGCAAACAAAACCCTATTATTTAAAATTTAAATTATAAATTTGGTTTGTGAATGCTTAATGTTGCCACAGTGAAGAAGACCAAAACCCAGTGGAACAGCTGCTGGGACCAATACCGGAGGGAACTTACGGAGATGGGGCGCAGTGGGGACAGTGCTCCAAAAAAGAGGCCGTATCTGTATACGCAGCAGTTACGCTTCCTTCGTCCAGTGATGGATTTGAGAGCGTAAATTTTCTTGGGACCATAAAATCCAGTTTTTAACTGTATGTGAGTGGTCACTATGAGAATATTGTACATATTTCTTCTGGGTTTGGTATGCAATCTATTTACATAGAATGGACATTTTTCACGTTGGATGGGCTCAAAATCATATTCCTGTGTAACGATTGCCTTGATATGTGTATAACCTTTACTTCCTAAAACATGCTATTTTTCATATTTGGATGTGTAGCGTTTTATTTTTCCACCTTTTTAAAATGCTTGGCTTCAAACCCACCTGTGTCCCAAACCACCAAATCATTGTTTGAAACGTATGCCAAGCAATGCAAAACTCCCTCTTCCTTGATAGAGATGGACAGAATTTCAGCACTTGGTTAGCTCCTGAATTTGTCAACATGTTTTCGAGTTCGATAGCTCTAAACACCCAGCAACATAACAAATGTTCTTTGGCTATTTGAACACTGTTCTAAAAAATAAAGGGTGAATAATTTAAAAGTAGATAATGTGACCCTTGATTTAGCTGTGTATGCTCACTTGATAGTGAACATTCACCACTCTGTTTTCAAAATTTGCATTGTATGTTTAATGTTTTTTTTTGTCTACTGTACTATATATAAAAACATGTTTTTTGCCCTACAGTACTGTGGGCAGTCTGGATGAACCCGACCCTGAGGATCTCAGGTTTCCGAAGGTGGAGGTGCGGAGACTTCAGCTGTGTTCTCACCCCCATCCACCCCTACCCAGATCCCGGCTGAAGATCCAGAGCCGCCTCAAGCTGAAGCTTCAAGGCCTGCAGAAGGAATCCCAGAGCAACCATGTAGGACCCAGAGAGGCGCAGGAGGGCTGCTCCTCAGTCTTCTTCGGGTCTAGGTACGCGAGAATTGATAGATGCTCAAGTCATCGAATACCTAGCCCGGAAGAGGACTGAGGGGCAGGAGGAAATGATGTTGAGGGGTCTGTCTCCTTTATTACGGCAGGTCCCTGAAGAGAGGCAGAGTAGCTGCATTTCTTCAATAGCCATGGTCCTCGAGATGTATGCCTCCCCATACCAAGGGGACATACATACTCTCATTGAGAGAGTGCGTCCTCTTACCACAACCTTCTATCCCCCCAGTTACCTACCTCGTCAGCCACCATCCCAAGGGCCATCTATCCTGGGCCCACGTTTTCAAAGTCAGACCCCAACCCCCCCTTTAGGCCACAAAGTTATCCCGCACCATATCAGTCTGTGGCCCCTGATCCAGGATCTGTTCAGCCTGGACCATCCTATGGATCCTTTACCAGGGATCTGTTTGAATTATAATTTGTTTTTGTTATTTTAGTTTCTGTATTTTTTGAACTTGGAGACATGGCTTGTCTGTAATTTATGTTTTGGGTGGGTTAGGATAAAAATAAAACAATTTTAAAAAAAAAGGTCTTCAGAGTTTTATTTTTAAGAAAAAATTATGTCATCACCTCAACACATTTTGACATAACATAGACACACACACTCCTTCAAGTTATATGATTTTACTAATGAACATTCTTTGAAAAGTATTAATATTTCAATGAGGTATTAGAAGGTTTTTAGGGCCATATCGTAAATAGATTAATGATGGTTTTAAAAGTACTCTTTTCAAAGCATCTTTAGGAATTATCTTTACATTTATTTGTTTTATGGCCCCAAACCTCAGCCTGCAAGCCCACGTCAAGGGTCCTCATTCTCTTGCGATTCCCTACACTCAACTATAACATAAATGTCAATAGCTATCTTTAAAAAAAAAAAAAAAACTACTGAGGCCGAAGAAATCAGAACCTGCCACGAATTGCCTCCATCGGCCATGGCAAGGCCCCCTCTGGGATGATGAAGAAGTCGGCATAGAGTTCCCAAACTGCTATGCCTGCAGTACCCAGTCGTCTATGCAGGGTCAGATCCAAACCCACACCTGATGATGTATGAAATTTGTTCATGTTAACAGAAGAGGGTGCCTCGTGAATCCGGGTGAAGTTATGTAGAACTACACAAGCTTGAACTACCAGGGTAGCATTCTCCGGATCCATCTGTATAGATGACATAAACACCCTCCACTTGTTAGAGAGTATTCCGAATGCACCGGCGGGCACGAGTCAATCGGTAGTTGAAAATACGCCTCCTGACATCCAAACCTCGCTTTGGGAAGGGCCGCATAACATGGGGAATCAATGCAAACCCTTCATCTGCCACGATAACAAATGCAGCCGGCAGACCAGCATATCCGGGCAGTCTTCTGGACTCGAGCAGGGCAAGCTGGTTGGCATGAAGCCGTTCACCCATTCTCGAAGCACTAAAGATGCGAGCATCTGATGTGCTTCCATAGGCCCCAATATCAACCATTATAAACTTGTAGTTACTGTCAGCCAAAGCCAAAAGCACTACTGAAAAATATTGTTTATAATTGAAGAATCGGGTCCCTGAGTGAGGAGGTTTCTTAACACGAATGTGCTTGTCATCCATTGCCCCTCTGCAGTTTGGAAACTGCGCAGGAAGATGAAAGCCCTCAGCGATTCGAAGCCAATCCTTCGCCTTGGGCTGTGGCATCACCGCCTCTCGGAGTCGATGCCAGATGACATGGCAAGTGTGAGGCAAAATCGGAGAAATCGTTGAGGTTCCCAAAAGAAACTCAAAATTCAGGGATGCAAATGAGTTCCCAGTAGCCAAGAATCTATGGAAATATAAAAATAAAGGTCACATACTTCAGTTACAAAGTGTTCAGGAACATGGTTCTTAAAATGGTTGGTTGTAGACATGTGTGAAAGTTTATATGTCCCTTTTTGCAACTAAATTTGCCCATAAAAATTGTCGTACACAGTAACACACTACCAACAATGGGGGTGTGGGCCCTACTCCTACAGGCTTTGTTATGCCTACTGTGATCACACCATTTTCATGCAGAATGTATGGCCAATGCAGAATGATGTGAACATAATCAGCATGATGATGGCATGGCCCGAGAAAAAGATAAAGATCTTTGCAGATAACACTACCTTTTTAAATTTGCATCTCATTTGGCTGTTAAACAAATTCAAAATGGGAAAAAACAATCGCAAAAAAAAAAGGGACAAAGACTGTTAACTTCAGCTGACGTTAGCACATGTGTAACATCAGCCAGTTTAAGAACCATGTTGCTAATGACAAAAGCAGTGGACATTACTGTTCGCAATTAAAAACATATTGCTTACCTCAGAGTGCCGATGAGCCTTTCCTCAGGAGTAATGCTGCGCCTCATGTTGGTGTCCTAGAAGCTGAGAACAGTATATAGAGACGACAGCAGTCGATCAAAGGTGGACACTGACATCTGACAGAAACCAAAGAACTTCTCTGGATGCTGATGAAGATCAGTGTAGAGGGTATGGATGTGGCCTTTCCTGTACTGTTGGGAAACAATGGGATGGACCCAAAGTTGCCTCATTCTCCTCGGTTCCTCGTCCAGCAGAAGTGACTGCTGTCCGCATCGCTGAGAAAAAAGCCAGTGCAGTAGGGCCTCATCCTCGCCAAGGTTAAAGCAAGACCCAAAGCTCAAGAATCCGATGTGAGCAGAGCCAAGAAATCCACAAAAACTTTGCCAAGGTTAAAGCAAGACCCAAAGCTCAAGAATCCGATGTGAGCAGAGCCAAGAAATCCACAAAAACTTTGTAGCAAGGAAACACTCAGATGACCAGCATATATACCTGTATCCTGGGTGTGGATAGTTAAATCACACAATTTCAGTTTTTTTGCGGATTGCGGACCGAAAAAAATAAATAAACGGAAGACACGCCAAAACACAACGTCCGTAATTTGCGGCCATACGGAACAGATGCGGAAACACAATGGAGAAAAAAAAATGGAAAGACGGATCTGCGATTTGCGGACCGCAAACACATACAGTCGTGTGCATGTAGCCTTATACCGACAGATCCCTCCATTCTCTAGGCATTCAAAGTGTATACTTTACTGCCCCTTACCATCCTACAGGACTTTTATGGTAAATCATACATTTATCATCAAACATATTACAAATTTACAAATGGATAACGTACCCGAGGTAAGTCATTCGAGGGGCCATCAACCATCCCTTCCATATATCCTTTCTACATTCACGGTCCTCTATCTCTTGTTAGTACTAATGGTGCAAGACCTGGCGTGTCTATCCATGTCCCCCAAACTTCTTCAAAGCGTTTTGCACAGTTTCTTTTAGTGTATACATATTTTTCTAATCTAATCAAAAGAATAATCCTACTAATCAGTTCCCTTTTTGTGGGTGGTATCGGATTAATCCAGTAGTATGCTATTAATTTACGAGCTTGATACAGTATCCTCATAATGGATAGTCGATGGCCCCTCCTCACAGGCACTTCTTTGACTCATCCCAGTATACATACAATTGCTTTAACTTGTAGTTGACATTTAAATACACTGTTAATCAGTTCCACTACTTCCCTCCAGTACCTCTGCAATCTGGGGCAGTTCCACATCATGTGTATGAGATCAGCCTGGGATGCTCCACATCTAGGACATTTATCATCAGGCCTATATCCCATTATATACATCAGTTTCGGGGTTTTATATACTCTGTGAATCAATAGTAATTGTGACACTCTCTGTGCTTCACTAATCGCTATATCTGGAAAGCTTTTCAGAATTTCTGCCCATTGTTCCTCTGTCACCTCCTGGATATCTTTTTTCCACTTGTCTGAAAGCCCCAGGATGTTTCTTAAGATATTCTTCCAGTAATCCATCATAATTAGTGGAGATCACTCCTCCTGTATTACGTTGTGTGGCAACCAGTTTCACTATTCTATGTTTTGGCGCTAATGTAACAGGGTTATTTTTCCCCTGAGTTTGAATGTCATGTCTCACCTGTAAGTATTTATAGAATCCATTCCTATTCAGCCTGAATTCTTGTTGTAGCTGACTGAACGATTTAAGGGACCCTTCATGAAATAACTGTTTGAGATATATTCGTTTTTTTGTTTCCCATTCCCTAGAGGCGGGTACTTTTGTATTTCAGTACACATTACATTTGGCCAGATCAGTGTATATTCTGAATATCCAGTTATACCCGCTATTTGCTAGTTTTAAGCCATATTTTATGTATAGCCAAAAGCGTAGGGTATTTGCGTCCCTCTTCTTCAAACTTCCCTGCCTCTAGGGCTGAAATTAACGAATCAGTCGCCACTAATGACTGGATCAGTCTACCAGCAGCAGAATCCATCTTAGCCACTCCCCACCCCCTTAAATGTTACATCTGGGATGCTAGATAATACAGCCACGGATTTGGCATAGCCAGTCCACCCTGTTCTTTAGGTCTCTGTAGAGTTTCTAATTTAATCCTAGAAGTTTTCTTTTTCCATATCAAGTCTCGAAAAAGAACACTGACTTTATGGAAGAACCTTAGAGGAATCCATATTGGGGCGTTGTGTAATAAGTATAATAGTTGTGGCATTAGCACCATTTTAATGAGGTTTATTCTTCCTATGATCGTCAATGGGAGTCTAATCCAATCATGTACAGATGACATGGCAAGTGTGAGGCAAAATCGGAGAAATCGTTGAGGTTCCCAAAAGAAACTCAAAATTCAGGGATGCAAATGAGTTCCCAGTAGCCAAGAATCTATGGAAATATAAAAATAAAGGTCACATACTTCAGTTACAAAGTGTTCAGGAACATGGTTCTTAAAATGGTTGGTTGTAGACATGTGTGAAAGTTTATATGTCCCTTTTTGCAACTAAATTTGCCCATAAAAATTGTCGTACACAGTAACACACTACCAACAATGGGGGTGTGGGCCCTACTCCTACAGGCTTTGTTATGCCTACTGTGATCACACCATTTTCATGCAGAATGTATGGCCAATGCAGAATGATGTGAACATAATCAGCATGATGATGGCATGGCCCGAGAAAAAGATAAAGATCTTTGCAGATAACACTACCTTTTTAAATTTGCATCTCATTTGGCTGTTAAACAAATTCAAAATGGGAAAAAACAATCGCAAAAAAAAAAGGGACAAAGACTGTTAACTTCAGCTGACGTTAGCACATGTGTAACATCAGCCAGTTTAAGAACCATGTTGCTAATGACAAAAGCAGTGGACATTACTGTTCGCAATTAAAAACATATTGCTTACCTCAGAGTGCCGATGAGCCTTTCCTCAGGAGTAATGCTGCGCCTCATGTTGGTGTCCTAGAAGCTGAGAACAGTATATAGAGACGACAGCAGTCGATCAAAGGTGGACACTGACATCTGACAGAAACCAAAGAACTTCTCTGGATGCTGATGAAGATCAGTGTAGAGGGTATGGATGTGGCCTTTCCTGTACTGTTGGGAAACAATGGGATGGACCCAAAGTTGCCTCATTCTCCTCGGTTCCTCGTCCAGCAGAAGTGACTGCTGTCCGCATCGCTGAGAAAAAAGCCAGTGCAGTAGGGCCTCATCCTCGCCAAGGTTAAAGCAAGACCCAAAGCTCAAGAATCCGATGTGAGCAGAGCCAAGAAATCCACAAAAACTTTGCCAAGGTTAAAGCAAGACCCAAAGCTCAAGAATCCGATGTGAGCAGAGCCAAGAAATCCACAAAAACTTTGTAGCAAGGAAACACTCAGATGACCAGCATATATACCTGTATCCTGGGTGTGGATAGTTAAATCACACAATTTCAGTTTTTTTTGCGGATTGCGGACCGAAAAAAATAAATAAACGGAAGACACGCCGAAACACAACGTCCGTAATTTGCGGCCATACGGAACAGATGCGGAAACACAATGGAGAAAAAAAAATGGAAAGACGGATCTGCGATTTGCGGACCGCAAAACACATACAGTCGTGTGCATGTAGCCTTATACCGACAGATCCCTCCATTCTCTAGGCATTCAAAGTGTATACTTTACTGCCCCTTACCATCCTACAGGACTTTTATGGTAAATCATACATTTATCATCAAACATATTACAAATTTACAAATGGATAACGTACCCGAGGTAAGTCATTCGAGGGGCCATCAACCATCCCTTCCATATATCCTTTCTACATTCACGGTCCTCTATCTCTTGTTAGTACTAATGGTGCAAGACCTGGCGTGTCTATCCATGTCCCCCAAACTTCTTCAAAGCGTTTTGCACAGTTTCTTTTAGTGTATACATATTTTTCTAATCTAATCAAAAGAATAATCCTACTAATCAGTTCCCTTTTTGTGGGTGGTATCGGATTAATCCAGTAGTATGCTATTAATTTACGAGCTTGATACAGTATCCTCATAATGGATAGTCGATGGCCCCTCCTCACAGGCACTTCTTTGACTCATCCCAGTATACATACAATTGCTTTAACTTGTAGTTGACATTTAAATACACTGTTAATCAGTTCCACTACTTCCCTCCAGTACCTCTGCAATCTGGGGCAGTTCCACATCATGTGTATGAGATCAGCCTGGGATGCTCCACATCTAGGACATTTATCATCAGGCCTATATCCCATTATATACATCAGTTTCGGGGTTTTATATACTCTGTGAATCAATAGTAATTGTGACACTCTCTGTGCTTCACTAATCGCTATATCTGGAAAGCTTTTCAGAATTTCTGCCCATTGTTCCTCTGTCACCTCTTGGATATCTTTTTTCCACTTGTCTGAAAGCCCCAGGATGTTTCTTAAGATATTCTTCCAGTAATCCATCATAATTAGTGGAGATCACTCCTCCTGTATTACGTTGTGTGGCAACCAGTTTCACTATTCTATGTTTTGGCGCTAATGTAACAGGGTTATTTTTCCCCTGAGTTTGAATGTCATGTCTCACCTGTAAGTATTTATAGAATCCATTCCTATTCAGCCTGAATTCTTGTTGTAGCTGACTGAACGATTTAAGGGACCCTTCATGAAATAACTGTTTGAGATATATTCGTTTTTTTGTTTCCCATTCCCTAGAGGCGGGTACTTTTTGTATTTCAGTACACATTACATTTGGCCAGATCAGTGTATATTCTGAATATCCAGTTATACCCGCTATTTGCTAGTTTTAAGCCATATTTTATGTATAGCCAAAAGCGTAGGGTATTTGCGTCCCTCTTCTTCAAACTTCCCTGCCTCTAGGGCTGAAATTAACGAATCAGTCGCCACTAATGACTGGATCAGTCTACCAGCAGCAGAATCCATCTTAGCCACTCCCCACCCCCTTAAATGTTACATCTGGGATGCTAGATAATACAGCCACGGATTTGGCATAGCCAGTCCACCCTGTTCTTTAGGTCTCTGTAGAGTTTCTAATTTAATCCTAGAAGTTTTCTTTTTCCATATCAAGTCTCGAAAAAGAACACTGACTTTATGGAAGAACCTTAGAGGAATCCATATTGGGGCGTTGTGTAATAAGTATAATAGTTGTGGCATTAGCACCATTTTAATGAGGTTTATTCTTCCTATGATCGTCAATGGGAGTCTAATCCAATCATGTACCTTCTTTTGGAACTTGACTAGGATAGTCTGTAAATTTAGCGTGTCAGAATCTTGCATATTATTAGATATCTGGACGCCCAAATATTTAAAGCGGGTAACTATCTGTAGCTTCACGTTGTGGTCGTTCTCTCCTACTATATGTCTCCATATTGGCTACTGATTTTGTCCAGTTGATTTTTAACCCAGACATTTTACCAAAAGCTTCAATGATGTTCATAGCCTGTTGTAAAGATTGTCTCCAGTTATGGGATAATTGATATACTGATGTTATGATGTATATGTTTAAATTATAGATTTTTGTATCCTTTTGATAGTATTGGATGATATATGAAGGGTATAATTTTATGAATAGTATTTTGTATTGATTATATGTAAAAAAAAAAAAAAAAAAGATAGTCTCAGTTATTCATGAAAGTAAGTCGTCAGCATATAATATGGGCTGTTTTCTTAAACTGTAGGCATCTGATTTTATGATGTGAATCTTAAGTTGTTTATATTCCTTATTAGTGAATGGATGTGGGGAATTATAATTTGTGAAGCTCCAGTAGAGAGCTAAAGGAATCAACTTTGAGTAGCTTGCTAATTGGTATAAAGCTCAAAGTGGTGTTCATATCTATCTTTTTCTTAATTTTTTGTAGTCTATGGGGAATAAGGAGTCCCAGAAGGGTATCAGTACTATACATTGGGAATAATGTTAGGGGTCTATTTTGTTTATACCATATTTTAAGTGAAGACATAGTGAGAGCATTTCACACATTTTTAAAAAAGGGAGGGTTTTTCCTTAGTTTCCCAAAATACTGCCAATAAAGACTGCCACCTATGTCTAGGGACTCCAATTTGAGATCAATCCACAGTTTCCTAGTTGGTCTAATATGCCACTCCATCAGCCTAGGTATGTGCATGGCGATTAAGTATTTCTTGAAATCTGGGACTGCCAAATACCCTGTATTTTTTGGCTTTGTGATCGTAGAGTATACTAATCTACTATGATCATCTTCAGACAGGAAAAGAACTACTGGGACCTCTATTGGAATTGCTTGTAAGGGGTGTAATAATTTGGGCAGTATTAAGCAAAAGAGAATGAAAGTTAAGGCAAAATAAGTCCCTATGATCATTACTTATGTTGACCCAGGGCTGGCATTAGCACCCGGCACACCTGGGCAAGTGCCGAGGCCCACTGTGCCCGCTTACTTCTGCAATTGTGTCCTGGTCTTCATTAAACTGCCAGTTCTGAATTCTAGGGCAGCTTACCCCAGCAATGCAGACAATTTTTGCGGAGTGCACTGCAGGGGAAAGCGGCCCTAGGACTCAGAACAGGGTAGATAGTGTTTCCTACCGGCTAAAGGACCTTCCTGATGTCATCCTCCCATGTGACCAGTGGTGGAGGAGCTGGAGGAGCAGAGAGCTGTTCCTGTACGGAGAGGAGCCAGGCTGGAATGTGGTGAGGTCTAGCTGTGTGTGTCTAAGCAGGGGTGGATCACCAATGAGGCCAGGTAAAGCGATCGCCTCAGGCCGCACCAGCTAAGGGCAAGAGGGGGGCAGTTGAAGGGCCATGAGCAATGAGCGCTTTCATTGTGGCAAAGGGGTTAGGTTAAGAAATTTGCATTGGGGGGGGGGCGCCGTTTCAGTTTTCACCTCAGGCAGCAGAAAGGCTAGGTGCAGCCCTGTGTCTAAGGCATTGCTTTGACTACATGCCACAGTCTAGCCAGTGCCTAATGGGTTATAGTTTAGACCACCTTCTGGTACATGTTGATAATTCCCTTTTGAACCCCAGTCCATGTCCCCTTAGTAGTGGGAATCAGTTGGAGTCACATTAGAAGGTAACAAAAGGTTGGAGCCATGGCCGATTCTAGCTCTTCTGCTGCCTGAGGCAGAAATTTGAATGGCACCCCTTCCCATTAAAAAACAGTATGAAAGCCAAGTAGCCACCAAACTCCAAGACTATCCTGCCAGATCTGGGGCGGTACAAGTAAAGATAATGTAGTAGATGTCACCTGCAATCCTATGTAACACCACAGATAACACGGTGATAACTCTGAGCACAGATAATGTAGTAGATGTCACCTGCAGTCCTATGTAACAGCTAGAGATGAGCGAGCACTAAAATGCTCGGGTGCTCGTTATTCGAGACAAACTTTTCCCGATGCTCGGGTGCTCGTTTCGAGTAATGAACCCCATTGAAGTCAATGGGAGACTCGAGCATTTTTTGCAGGGGACCAAGGCTCTACCTAGGGAAGGCTGGGTGAAAACCTGGAAACATCAGAAAATGATGGCAACACCACGGAAATGGACAGGAAACAGCAGGGGCAGCATGCATGGATGCCTCTGAGGCTGCCTAATCCCACCATTACTCCAAATTCTCCTGCAACAGCCTGGTGGTTACCCTCATGGCAATTGTGCTCACCCAGACCAAGAAAGGCGAGGCACATGCCCATCACATGTTAGGGAAGCACCCAACTAGGTGCAACGAAGGTCCATCACCCATGCCCATGCTGGCACTGCTCTCCTATCCCCAGCCACACGATGCAGGCATAAGCCTGACACAGCAGGGCGGTGACACCAACAAGTGACCAAGTTAGATGAGGTAGCTGGTGAAGAACCCAAAAATTTAGCCTGACACAGCATGGCGGTTACACCACCAATGACTTTGTCCGACTGAGAATGCAGTGAAATGGCTTTTGTTGAGCCTCCAAAAAAAATTTTCTTTTCGGAGTACATAAAGTCGACCCTCAGCAAAAAATTTTTTGTTTCAATATCGGTAGTTGCGCCTCCTGAAAAATTGTTTTGGACTGTCTGTTTGACGCTCCTGAAACATTGTTTTACAGTGTCTGTAGTTGACACTGCAGAAAAATTGTTTGGAGAGAGGGCCTGTAGGTGGCCCTCCGGAAAAATTTTTAGAGAGAGGGCCTGTAGGTGGACCTCCGGATAAATTGTTTGGAGAGAGGGCCTGTAGGGGGCCCTCCGGAAAAATTGTTTAGAGAGAGGGCCTGTAGGTGGCCCTCCTGAAAAATTGTTTAGAGAGAGGGCCTGTAGGTGGAAATATTGTCGTAAAAGAGTGCCAGTTGGCCCTCTAAAAAATTGCGTTTTGGGTCAGCGTTAGGCAAAGACGACAAGGAGGAGGAGGAGTAGGAGGAGTAGAGAAAAGGAATCGGATACATAAGTAATGTTAATCTTTAGCTGCTTTCCCCTGGAGGAGATTTGAATTCTGGGGATATCCAGGCTTTGTTCATTTTAATAAGCGTCAGCCTGTCAGCGCTGTCAGTTGACAGGCGTGTACGCTTATCGGTGATGACGCCACCAGCTGCACTGAATACCCGCTCTGACAGCACGCTAGTGGCAGGGCAGGCCAGCACCTCCAAGGCGTACAGTTCAGGCCACGTGTCCAGCTTTGAAACCCAGTAGTTGTATGGAGCAGAGTGATCGGTCCGGATGTTGGTATGGTCAGCTAGGTACTCCCTCACCATCTTTCTGTAAAGCTCACCCCTACTCTGCCTAGACTGGGGACAGGTGACAGTGTCTTGCTGGGGTGACATAAAACTGGCAAAGGCCTTGGAAAGCGTTCCCCTGCCAGTGCTGGAAAAGCTGCCTGCTCGCCTCCTCTCCCCCGCTACATGGCCCACAGAACCACGCCCTCTGCCGCTAGCGGCGTCAGATGGGAAGGATTGTTTCAGCTTGTGCACCAGGGCCTGTTGATATTGATTCACTCTCGTACTCCTTTCCTCTACAGGGATGAGAGTGGAAAGGTTCTGCTTGTACCGTGGGTCCAGAAGAGTGAACACCCAGTAATCGTTGTATGAAAAAATTCTTCTAACGCGAGGGTCACAGGATAGGCAACCTAACATGAAATCTGCCATGTGCGCCAGAGTCCCAACACGCAAGAATTCCCTCTCCTCACTGGCCTGACTCTCCATTTCCTCCTCCTCCTCTTCAGCCCATACACGCTCAAGAGTTAAGAAGGACTGAGCATTGGTACCCTCTTCTGTCTCGCCGACATTCTCCTCCTCTTCCTCATCCCCCACCTCCGATACGCGCTGAGAAACAGACAGGAGGGCTATCAAGCGATGTATCTTCCTCCACCGTCTCTTGCGACAAGCGCAAAGCTTCCGACTTCATGCTGAGCAGTGAGTTTTTCAACAGGCAAAGCAGTGGGATGGTGAGGCTGATAATGGCGGCATCACCGCTGACTATGTGTGTTAACTCCTCAAAGTTGGTCAACACCTGGCAGATATCAGACATCCACGTCCACTCCTCATTGTTGACTTGAGGAATCTGACTGACCTGACTACCAGTCCTGGTGGAAGTTGACATCTGGCAGTCTACAATCGCTCTGCTCTGCTGGTAAACTCTGGATAACATGTTTAATGTCAAATTCCATCTTGTGGGCACGTCGCACAACAGTCGGTGAGCGGGCAGTTGTAGGCGGCGCTGCGCTGCCCTGAGAGTGGCAGCATCTGTGGTCGACTTGCGGAAATGCGCACAGATGCGGCGCACCTTGGTGAGCAAATCAGACAGATTGGGGTATGTCTTGAGGAACCGCTGAACTATGAGATTGAACACGTGGGCCAGGCATGGCACATGTGTCAATCTGCCGAGTGGCAGAGCCGCCACCAGGTTACGCCCGTTGTCACACACAACCATGCCTGGCTTGAGGTTCAGCGGTGCCAGCCACAGATCGGTCTGCGCCATGATGCCCTGTAATAGTTCTTGGGCGGTGTGCCTTTTGTCACCTAAGCTCAGCAGTTTGAGCACCACCTGCTGGCGCTTACCCACGGCACTGCTGCTGCGCCTAGAGCTACCGACTGAAGGCGCCGTGCCCACGGATGGTAATTCGGAGGAGGAGGTGGAGGAGGAGGAGGGGTCGGAGGAGGAGGAGGAGGAGGCATAGTACGTCTGAGAGACCATGACCGAGGTAGGCCCCGCAATCCTCGGTGTGGGCAGTACATGAGCGGCCCCAGGGTCAGACTTGGTCCCAGCCTCCACCAAGTTAACCCAATGTGCCGTCAGTGATATATAGTGTCCCTGCCCGGCAGCACTTGTCCACGTCCGTGGTTAGGTGGACCTTCTCAGAAACAGCGTTGGTCAGGGCACGGATGATGTTCTGTGACACGTGCTGGTGTAGGGCTGGGACGGCACATCGGGAAAAATAGTGGCGGCTGGGGACCGAATACCGAGGGGCAGCCACCGCCATGAGGTTGCGAAAGGCCTCGGTCTCTACCAGCCAACTTAACAAACAATCAGCCCCAGTCAGAGAAGGACTCTAGTAATATATATCCATCAGAATTAACTTTACACCTTACCCCCTCCCCCACTAACCCCCTCAAGCCTCACACAACACAGCAACTTTTACCCATTCTATTAGAACCGGATATTGTTGTTATTGATAATACTGGACCATCAGGATCCACATCGGTACCTTTTTTAGTTCAGGCCGTCCCAACAAACAAACCAGACCGGAACCAACAACAGCAAAAAAAACAGAGAATTACTATTACAAACCGACACCGGGAAAAAGAAAAATAGATATCGGGGGAAAAGAGGAGGCACACAGAAAACAAAAAATAGAAAAACCTCGAACAAAGCCCACAACAACAGAAACCACCATCAAATCCACAATAAAGATTTTTAATCTATCTTCACATATCCTGACTTCACATGAATCCACATTATTACAGAAAGGTCTCTCCTTTTGTCCACAAAATAGGATTAATCCTTTGGAACTCTTCATGGACTTACAAAAATTCCGGAGAAATCTAACTATAAAAAGACACTTCGAATTAGAACAAAGAAATAATCTACACAAAAACCTCCCAGACAAAAATGACTCCCCAATCTATAGACACATTGACGTAAGACCAAAGTCTAACTTCTTCCTGACTCAAAGTCAAGGTTACAACATCCCAACCTTCTTTGAGCTTATCACTCAAGAATTAAAAACAAAAACTGTAGATTACAACACATTGAACTACAAAGGGAACCTAGAAAAAAATGAACAAAAAGCCCTAATGAACCTAAAAAAGAATATGAATATAATTATCCGCCCAGCAGATAAAGGAGGGGGTATCATAATACAAGACGTAGGAGACTATGAAAATGAAGCCATGAACATACTAGGTGATATGAAATACTATAATCCGATCTCCATAGACCCCTTCCCAGAAATAAATAAATCACTAAAAGAACTAATAAAAAATGCCCATAAAAACCACTATATAAATAAAAGAGAAATGAATTTTCTACTACCTAGAAACCCATGTATCCCATACTTCTACCATCTCCCAAAAATACACAAGAGTACCGAAAATCCCCCAGGAAGACCAATTGTTTCCAACACAAAAAGTGCCACCTGCAATCTGTCACAATATTTAGACATATTCCTGCAGCCATATGTGAAACAGTTACCAAGCTATTTACATGATTCCAGTCAACTAATACGAGAACTACAGACAATTGATTGGTCACCTGACTATGGATTACTAACACTAGATGTCACAGCCCTCTACTCAAACATCAGGCATGAACTAGGCGTAGAATGTGTGAAAAGAACATTGGAAAAAGATAAATCACTATCCACAGTCCAGATAGATTTCCTCCTGGAGAGCCTAACATTCATATTAAAAAACAATTATTTCATATATAACAGTAAAATTTATCATCAACAAGTCGGGACCGCGATGGGGACGAGAGTAGCACCAGCATTCGCTAATATCTTCATGGGAATCTTTGAAGATTTACACATATGGGGAAAATCAATATACAAAAATAACCTAATACATTTCAGGAGATACATAGACGATTTATTCATCATATGGAAAGGCGATGAAAAATCAGCAATAGAGTTCTGTAATGCCCTGAACCATACTGATTGGGGCATTTCCTTTACACTTAATTATAATAAAAAAGAAATAGAATTTCTAGATATAGTCATAATGGTACAAGAAAACAAAATTTCAACAAAAACATACTTCAAAACAGTAGATACCAACAGTTACATCCACTATTCCAGTTTTCATCACAAAAAATGGCTCAAAAACATCCCATACAGTCAATATAAGCGTATTAAAAAAAACTGCACAGATAATACAGTATTCCATAAACAAGCGAGAATATTAGAGAAAAGATTCAAAGAAAAACATTACCCTGAGGAAATCATAAAAGATGCATATAAAAGAAGTGCCAGCCTTACACAGACAGATTGCCTACTGCCCAGCAAAAAAGAACAGAGTTAAATAATTTACGTTTTATTACACAATTCAGCACATCAAATACAACCATACAAAAAGTGCTACAAAAACATTGGCACATCATTCTACAGGATCCCTTTCTAAAGAAATTCCTACCAGAAAAACCAAAAATAATCTACAGACGTGCCCCAACCATCAGAAATCTACTAGCTCCAAGCAAACCAAAACATCATCAAAAAAGCCACATCCAGAAGAAAAAAACAATCCAAGGAGGTAGCTACAAATGTAACACCATAAGATGTCTATGTTGCACCACTATCACACATGGCCGGAATACTTTCTTTTCCAAAACCAATGGAACTTCCTTTACCATCAAGCATCACCTCACATGTCAATCTTCTTACGTGATATATTTGATCGAATGCCAATGTGGGTTACAATATATAGGTAGAACCACCCAACCACTCCATTGTCGCCTCAATCAGCACCGCTACAATATCAGGAGAAATTATGCTAAGCATAGTCTATCCAGACACTGCTCAAATGCCTTAGAAAAAGAAAACCACTAAATTACGATCACACCTATCGATTATATACCCGAAAATCCCTATAATAGGTTTGATCTACTGCAGAAGCGGGAAGTATTTTGGATATACCAGTTAAACACTATAACCCCATATGGTCTAAATGAATTAAATGAAACTATTATATAAAGAAAACACAGACCAAAAAGATATGAATACCGAGACACTACAAATAAATAAAAAATAAAAAATAAAAATATGCAAGGAAACAAAATGACCCAAAATAATAAACAGACAGATGATGACAGATGGAAAGGAATGACCATCTAAGGGAATGAACCTAGGAACTATATCTAATTCCATGTATTGAAGCAAAAGCATACTCTTGATGATCAGAGTATTGATTATCACACACCAAACATGTATAGGATGAGAAATCCTATGTGCACATAGATGCCTGCACAACTATATCCAATTGCAGGTATTAAAACAATAGCATATGCTTGAAGATCAGGTTATTACCGTAACTATTTATTAATTATCATACACCTAATATATATAGGATGGGAAACTTTAGGTGTATATATATATGCCTGTACATCTAGGTGCATACACACAATGTACAGTGGGCAACTTACTCTTGTATACCAAACAAGTGATCAAGCTAATGCCCCCAAATATTAAGCTTCCCTGCTGAACACTGCCTGTACACGTAAATACACATATATACAAATAAAGATAAATAGACATACATAAGATTGGAAGTCTAAATAAATAAATAACAAGTCGATGCCCGGTATTTCTCTAACTACTCACAGTGGTAGCACCGATACAGAGAAACTGCTCTTCCTGAAGCAGCAGATACTGAACTACACAATGCTCATCCAGAGCAGAACTGTTTCTCCAGAATTTTTGGCCCTCCATTAGGCCAGTTACCCGGAGCGGAATCGCTATTTTAAAGCACTTTACACACCAGGTTGTAGCGCATCTAATGTTCATCCTGAGTGCCAAAATTCATAAGAGCAGAACTGTTTCCCCCAGAAGTTTCAACCCTCAGTAGGGCATTTATCCAGAGAGCGGCAGCGCTACTTCAAAGCACCCTACACATCAAGATATAGCGCAATAAAGTGTTCATCCTGGGCGGCATGACCCGTAAAAAGCTCATCCATAGTGGCAATATTCACCTGAACATTATAACAATACTTACATAGAGTGGCATCGCTCCCCTGAGACTCCGATACTATAATAAACATGACAGCAGCGCGGAGAAAGCGCAGCGGACAACTGAACCTGGTTTACTGCAGACTGTTAAAATAAAATGCTGGCAAAACGGAAATATAAATTAATAACTAGATAGGATCTCTCTAACCCTAAGTACTTATGTGCTTTTTAACTTAAAGGGTTTCTGTCACCAGTTTTTTCGGTATGAATCAGGCTGACATTAGAGATGTGCTAATGTCACCTGATTCCAAATATATATCTGTTTTATTTACTGGTGCCCCCATTTTTATATAAAATGAACTTTTATTTTATGCTAATAAGGCTCCTAGGTGCAAGGGGCGTTACCTCTGCTCCTAGAGGCTCTGTTGATTGACAGGACCAGGCAGAGAAGAAACACTCCATTCACATAGCTTTTAAGGACCTTCAATGATGTCATGACCATGTGATCAGTCACATGGTTAGGAACACACAAACAGCCTGTCTCCTCCTAAACCATGTGACTGATCACATGGTCATGACATCATTGAAGGTCCTTAAAAAGCTATGGTGAATGCAGTGTTTCTTCTCTGCCTGGTCCTGTCAATCAACAGAGCCTCTAGGAGCAGAGGTAACGCCCCTTGCACCTAGGAGCCTTATTAGCATAAAATAAAAGTTCATTTTATATAAAAATGGGGGCACCAGTAAATAAAACAGATATATATTTGGAATCAGGTGACATTAGCACATCTCTAATGTCAGCCTGATTCATACTGAAAAAACTGGTGACAGAAACCCTTTAATTTTAAGTATATTTATTTACTGCATAGGTTACATTATTTTTATTTTTATTGTCAATCTCTGTAAACACGCCCACTGTCCTCCCCCTGGCCTGCGCGCCAAGAAAGCACGCTTTTAAACCTTGTAACAAACACAATATGTAACAAAGTCCTGACGAATGGGGCAATTCAGCCCCAGAAACGCGTAGACCATTGTAAATAAAGGATCTATTCACCTAACCTACTACCGTTCTGGATTTATTACCGGGCAGCGCCAAGAACGATCCAATTTATATTTTTTAACCTACTGGCAGGGGCGGATTGGCCATAGGCCTTACAGGGAAATTTCCCTGTGGGCCAATGCCCAGGGGGCCGCGGGGACCCTCCTCACATCCGGCCAGAGGAAGTTTTTGGGGATGTATTTTGTGCTGCTGTCAGTATTTTGTGATGGAATGTGGTATTTGTCTCTGTTGGGGCGGTATAGTGTTCCACAATATGGTATTGCTGGCCCTGCCTTCCATCAATTTGGACCCAGCTACAAAACGGGGCCACTTTTAGTATTTTTTCCAGGGCCATTTTAAGTTCCCAGTCCGCCCCTGCCTACTGGAGCCTATAGGGCAGCATCTCCAGGCTCAGCAATTTGGAGATGTGGACGTTGAGGGCTTGGGCATGTGGGCGGGTGGAACTGTATTTCCTCTTGCGCTCCAGCGTCTGCGGTAAAGACAGCTGAACGCTGCGCAGGGACACATTGGTGGACGCTGTGAAGGATCGTGTAGGCGAAGGTGTGGTTTTCCGGCGGGAGGCGCTCGTGCCGGGGTCCTGGGCAGGGGGTTGACTAGCAGAGGCAGCGAGTGACACAGGGGAAGGAGCAGTGGTGGGACCCGCAGGAGGTGAACGGCCTTGGTTCCATTGAGTGGGGTGTTTAGCACTCATATGCCTGCGCATGCTGGTGGTGGTTAGGCTAGTAGTGGTGGCACCCCTGCTGATCCTGGTGTGGCACAGGTTGCACACCACAGTCCGTCGGTCATCCTCAATTTCTTTAAAGAACCTCCAGACTTGCGAACATCTAGGCCTCGCCACGGGAGCTTCACTACGTGAAACAGTTGCTGCTGATGCACCAGCTCTGGCCCTGCTTCTCCCTCTGGCCACACCACTGCCTCTTCCAACCTTTTCTGGTGCAGCACTCGCCTCCGCCTCAGAAGCACTGCCTTAACTCGGCTTATCAACCCAGCTTGGGTCAGTCACCTCGTCATCCTCCGATTCCTCAGTCTGCTCCCCCCTCGGACTTCCTGCCCTGACAACAACTTCACCACTGTCTGACAACCGTGTCTCCTCATCGTCCGACACCTCTTTACACACTTCTTCCACTAAGTCAACAATGTCATCACCCTCAGACTGCGACAGTTGGAAAACTTGGGCATCGGGAAAGAGGTCAGCAGCAACCTGAGAAGTGGTTTGTGACTCTGGGAAGGGTCCAGAAAACAGTTCCTCAAAGTATGCCGGATCGCATTCCAAATTTTCCTGGGAGGGGGCAGACTGGGGGGAAGGAGGTTGAAGTGGAGGAGCCAGAGGAGTGCTCCCTTGGGTAACGTGGGAGGACTGCGTGGAAGACTGACTGGTGAACAAATTACTTGTAGCATTGTTCACAATCCACGACATCACCTGTTCGCACTGTTGTGGTTTCAACAGTCCTCTACCACGTGTCCCTGTAAGTTGAGACATGAAGCTAGGGAGTGTAGCTCTGCGGCGTTCCCCTGCTCCCTCATCAGCAGGTACTGTCTCACCCTGCCCAGGACCACGGCCTCTGCCCCCTGCAGTAATTGAATGCCCACGCCCTCGTCCTCGACCCTTAGCCCTGCGGTTCAACATTTTCTGTATATAAGTGTATTATATATACCAAAAAAAAAAAGGGCCTGCTGTACTGAAACCCACAAACTTGTTCAATCTGAACAAGTTAATATATAGGTGGATAAGTTAGAGCAAAATTACGTATTTTATTACGTACCGTGCACTATGGAGCAATTACACTGAAACTATTAGATTAGGCAGACTTGGTCTGCTTAAGTGCAACCCAGAAAAATGTCGCACTTAGATTTTTCTAATGTAGCTGTATGAGTGAGAGCAAAAGACCTTTTTTAATTACGTGACGTACAGTATGGGTCAC
Source organism: Rhinella marina (assembly GCA_900303285.1). Classification (NCBI taxonomy): domain Eukaryota; kingdom Metazoa; phylum Chordata; class Amphibia; order Anura; family Bufonidae; genus Rhinella; species Rhinella marina. The sequence continues at coordinate 30,336 of ONZH01022702.1, forward strand.
CTGGACAGAAAATACGGATTGTGGTTTGTATATAGGTGAATAAGTTAGAGCAAAATTACGTATTTTATTACGTACCGTGCAGTATGGAGCAATTACACTGAAACTATTAGATTAGGCAGGCTTGGTCTGCTTAAGTGCAACCCAGAAAAATGTCGCACTCAGATTTTTCTAATGTAGCTGTATCAGTGAGAGCAAAAGACCTTTTTTTAATTACGTGACGTACAGTATGGGTCACCTGGACAGAAAATACGGATTGTGGTTTGTATATAGGTGGATAAGTTAGAGCAAAATTACGAATTTTATTACGTACCGTGCAGTATGGAGCAATTACACTGAAACTATTAGATTAGGCAGACTTGGTCTGCTTAAGTGCAACCCACACAAATGTCGCACAGAGATTTTTCTAATGTAGCTGTATCAGTGAGAGCAAAAGACCTTTTTTAATGACGTACAGAATGGGTCACCTGGACAGAAAATACAGATTGTGGTTTGTGGTGACTGGACAGCTGAACTGTGACACACAGAATGGTTCCACACAGCTGTATGAAATGGATTTGTATCACTGAGATAAAACAACAAAAAAACAAATTATTTTTTTTTTGTTAACATGACGTGCAGAATATATCAGAGAGCAAACTCAGCCCCTGCTGACTGTGGCTATTTTCACTGCAACCCAGAAAAATGTCGCACTCAGATTTTTCTAATGTAGCTGCATCAGTGAGAGCAAAAGACCTTTTTTAATTACGTGACGTACAGTATGGGTCACCTGGACAGAAAATACGGATTGTGGTTTGTGGTGACTGGACAGCTGAACTGTGACACACAGAATGGTTCCACACAGCTGTATGAAATGAATTTGTATCACTGAGATAAAACAACAAGAAAAGTAAGTTTTTTTTGTTTTGTTTTTTTTTTTTTTTAACGTGACGTGCAGAATATATCAGAGAGCAAACTCAGCCCCTGCTGACTGTGGCTATTTTCACTGCAACCCAGAAAAATGTCGCACTCAGATTTTTCTAATGTAGCTGCATCAGTGAGAGCAAAAGACCTTTTTTAATTACGTGACATACAGTATGGGTCACCTGGACAGAAAATACGGATTGTGGTTTGTGGTGACTGGACAGCTGAACTGTGACACACAGAATGGTTCCACACAGCTGTATGAAATGAATTTGTATCACTGAGATAAAACAACAAAAAAAGTAAGTTTTTTTTGTTTTGTTTAGTTTTTTTTAACGTGACATGCAGAATATATCAGAGAGCAAACTCAGCCCCTGCTGACTGTGGCTATTTTCACTGCAACCCAGAAAAATGTCGCACTCAGATTTTTCTAATGTAGCTGTATCAGTGAGAGCAAAAGACCTTTTTTAATTACGTGACGTACAGTATGGGTCACCTGGACAGAAAATACGGATTGTGGTTTGTAGTGACTGGACAGCTGAACTGTGACACACAGAATGGTTCCACACAGCTGTATGAAATGGATTTGTATCACTGAGATAAAACAACAAAAAAAACAAAGTTTGTTATATATGGCGATAGCTGCACTACTAGTGCCAGCCAGCCCAGCCAGGAGACAAAGAAAAGTGTCTTGTAGCCCTTAGAAGGGCTGTTGGGTTCTTTTGATATCACTCCTGCCTAACAGAGAACTAAATCCAGGCCCTAACACTCTCCCTGAAATGCAGCAGATCTGTCCCTAACGACATCCAGACAGCCTCTGAGCCGAGCACCGCCGGACGTCACTAGTATATTCCAGGGTCACCTGATCTGGCCAGCCAACCCCTGCTATCGACATGTAAGGCCCCACGTGATGCTGGGGGGTACCGCAGAGTCTCCTGGCTAGTGATTGGCTGAGTTTATAAGCGCCAAAAATTCAAAATGCGGGAGATGCCATTTCCTCAAGCATGGCGAGATACTCATCCGAGCAGCGAGCACTTACGAGTACCCTAATACTCGAACGAGCACCAAGCTCGGACGAGCATGCTCACTCATCTCTAGTAACAGCACAGATAACACAGTGATGGCTATCTTTTTCTTTTCAATTTTTCAATTTCAATTTTTTTTTCATTTCAATCTTTTATTGTTTTATTACATTGTAATGTTACAGACAACAAAATGCAAAGTAATGATAACAGGACAATCAATTGCAGGTTCAAGAAGTGTACAGATGAGGCAATCAATCTAGTAGTCTCAAAACACAGTGATGGCTATCTGAGTACAGAAAATGCAGTAGTGTTAGGCTATTTTCACACTAGCGTTTTCTTTTTCCGGTATTGAGTTCCGTCATAGGGGCTCAATACCGGAAAAAAACGCTTCAGTTTTGCCCCCATTCATTGTCAATGGGGCCAAAACTGAACTGAAGAGAACGGAATGCTCCTAGAAGCATTCCGTTCCGTCTTCAGTCCGGAGAGCAAACCGCAGCATGCTGTGGTTTGCTCTCTGGTCTGGGCATCCGCACCAAGACGGATCCGGAATGATCCCCAATGCAAGTCAATGGGGACTGATCCGTTTGGTGGGTCACATTGTGCCCTCTTCATAGTAATAATGCCTATTGTGCCCCCTTCACAGTAGTAAAGCCTCTGTGACCCCTTTATAGTAGTAATGCCCTCTCTCACCCTTTATAGTAGTAATGCCCTCTGTGCCCCCTTTATAGTAGCAATGCCCTTTGTGCCCCTTTATATTAGCAATGTCCTCTGTGGCTCCTTTATAATAGTAATGCCCTTTGTGGCCCCTTTATAGTAGTAATACCCTCTGTGCCCCTTTATAGTAGTAATGCCCTTTGTGCCCCTTTATAGTAGTAATGCCCTCTGTGCCCCCTTATGGTAGTAATGCCCACTATGGAAAGGGCGGCACAGCTTAGGAAACACCCAGCGGCATCTACCAGCAGTGTTTAACTGCTGTGTAGATGCTGCCCCCTCAGAAATATAGAAAACCGCCGCCTGAGGAGAGATCCCCATCTCACCTCATGGCAGAAGTGGCCCTGGTTGGAGCATAACTAAAGGTGGAATTCCCTTTTAATGTCCCCTCAAAGTGGCCACACACATCAGACAGAGGTTGGTTGAAGATCTCACCATCGCACAGGTGTCTGTCCATATGTGTGTGTCTGTCCCTGTGTGTGTGTGTTTTGGCAAGCTTTTTACTGCATTTGTTGCCTTCCATGAAGTTTTTGAACCTTGCGATGTAGAGTGTATTGTAAGGTTGTTTTTAAGTACAGATTGGTTCTGTACCCTTTAACCCCTTCAAGACATTACCATTTTTCACCTTAAAGGGGTTGTCCGGGTTCACAGCTGAACCCAGACATACCCCTAATTTCACCCAGGCAGCCCGCCTGACTAGGGCATTGGAGCATCTCATGCTCCGATGCCCTCCCTTGCCCTGCGCTGGATCGCGCAGGCAAGGGTTTTTTATTTACATTATACACACTGCCGGGCGGAGGATTCCGACCGGCAGTGTGTTCGGTGACGTCACCGGCTGTAATGGGCCGGCTTTAGCGCTGCCCCTAGCCATTTTACTGGCTAGGGCCACGCTAAAGACCGCCCATCAGCGCCGTTGACGTCACCAGGCTCACTGCTGGGCGGAAGCCTCCACCCGGCAGAGCCCGGTTCGTCACCAGGACCGGGCTAAATGCCTTTGCCCTGTGCTAATTAGCGCAGGGCAAAGGAGGGCATCGGAGCATGAGATGCTCCGATGCCCTAGTCAGGCGGGCTGCCTGGGTAAAAGTAAGGGTAGGTCCGGGTTCAGCTCTGAACCTGGACAACCCCTTTAAAGGGTTTCTGTCACCAGTTTTGGGCATATAAAACAGGATGACATTTGCAATGTGCAAATGTCACCTGATGCCCAAACTGGTGATAATTTTTTTACTGGTGCCCCCGTTTTTGAAATAAATCATCTTTTGTTGTATGCAAATGAAGCTTACTAGGTGCAAGGGGCGGTTACCTCGCACCTAGTAAGCTCCGTTTGCCCACCCGCGGTCACGCCTACCTTCACTTGATTGACAGGGCCAGGCAGCTTGTTGGATCCTCTGCCGGCCCTGTGCTCCATTCAAATCCCGCGCCTGCGCCCTGCGGAATAAAAGCGGCGCAGGCGCAGTGAGCGGCGCTGGCCGCCGGGCTCCCGGCTACCTCACTGCGCCTGCGCCGATGACGTCATGTGTACTCTGACGTCATCGGCGCAGGCGCAGTGAGGTAGCCGGGAGCCCGGCGGCCAGCGCCGCTCACTGCGCCTGCGCCGCTTTTATTCCGCAGGGCGCAGGCGCGGGATTTGAATGGAGCACAGGGCCGGCAGAGGATCCAACAAGCTGCCTGGCCCTGTCAATCAAGTGAAGGTAGGCGTGACCGCGGGTGGGCAAACGGAGCTTACTAGGTGCGAGGTAACCGCCCTTGCACCTAGGTAAGCTTCATTTGCATACAACAAAAGATGATTTATTTCAAAAACGGGGGCACCAGTAAAAAAATTATCACCAGTTTGGGCATCAGGTGACATTTGCACATTGCAAATGTCATCCTGTTTTATATGCCCAAAACTGGTGACAGAAACCCTTTAAGGACCAGGCC